>VSMD01006047.1:0-29701 GCA_008750895.1 Mirza zaza
AAGTGTAGAAGTGGGCAAAGTTTATCTTAACCCTAAATTCAGAAAAAAATACATCGCATGGGTCCTCATATGAGAAATATTGAATAAATTTATGCATAATGTCTTTAGTTGCTGGTTTTACTTTTTTAAATGTGGACATCTAAAAAGGACTACTTCTTACATGATTTCACTAAAGGCCAAGGACAGAGTTTTATAATGTCTTTCTATAATTCAAAGCTCAGTTTAACTGATCTAACCTAATACAGGTTTAAAGTTTAGAGTAAGGAGAAACATGTAAGTGATGTTCCTCTTGTATTAAATATCTCATCTGAACTTTTGACAAGACTCTGACAGACCATTCGCATATGGGGATACTATCAAACATTTGGTGTTGTGTTCTCTCTCTGTGCTGTTGACTGAGCTGTACACTATGGATGTACATCCTCTGAATTATTGACATGAAGTTAAATCTACCACACAGAAGAAATGGTTCTAGATATCTAAAAAATCAGCTATAAATTAAAGGTGTCAATCCTTCCAAGTAAGACAGGCCATGTTGGTTTTGCCAGGAATATAGATCATGCCTAGGGAGATCTTTTTGGTTCTTTATGTACCAGCTATGGCAGGGGAGGATCTGGTGTCAACTAAAACCAGATTGGACAGCTTAATTTATTTTGTCGATAGACTGGATTGAATAAGGCTTTCACTCTTCAACATGAGGGAAGTCACTTTCAATTTTTGTTTCCCTAGCCCTAGCAATGTGCTTAATATAGTCAAGTCCCCAATATATGTCTCTGAATGCAGAGCTACTACTTCAGGTGTTTTGGAATAGGTTATGTTAGGAGACTTGTTAATTAATATTTGCTGCATGACTTCCACGTTCCAGGTACTGCACTAATTCCGATGATACTATAATGAGCTAGGCAAATTTAGTATCTGTCCTTACAAAGACCAGCAATAAAGAAATAATTATGCAAATTAAGATCTTAATTCCAATTGTGGTTATTTTTCAAGAGAAAATAGAAGGCACTCAAAAAGCAAATAGGGTAGAAGAAACACTGTAACCATTTGCCTTTGGGGATTTAGGGTTTTGTGGATAACATTCTCAGGAATGGTGGGAACTTGCTCATCTGAGTGCAACAAATACTTTTGCAGCATTTACTATGTTCTGGCCCTGGGCTAGTCACTGTGTGGTTCAGAAATGACTAAGATGCAGCCTTTGCACTTACTAACCTCAAAAATCCAGCATAAAGATGTGCTCTAGCTACAGTCTAAAGAAAAAGTTTGTAGCTGCATAGAAGAGAGATCACAAATCCACTCATAAAATTCAGAGGATGAAAAGTCTGTCACAGTTGAAATGATCAGAGAGTTTTATTGAAGAAAGAGATATTTGTAATGGGCATTAAAGAATGTGTATGTAGAATGCTGATGGAAGAAAAAAAAGGGAAAGGTGTTTTAATGGACAGAAAAGCAAAAGCAAAGGAGGTGGCACGAGGAAACAGCTACCGGCAGCTGTGAGCTGGCAGGGGTGAAGGACAGGTGTGAGTGAATAGGGGTGTCGGGCACGACAGGTGGGTTGTCACTAGTTCAGGAGACTGTTAGATGCCAGGCTACAAAGTCTGCTCTTCACTCAGTAGGTGATGGGGACCCACTGGAGACTTTTGATCAGGAGAGTGACATGATAAAAAGGGAGCTTGAAGAACCTTAAACTCTGTAGGTGATTTTGAGAGATGTGAGACCAAAGTCAATCAGACCAGCTGGTATTCCAGACAAGAGGTAATAAGGCCTGAACTATGACAGTAGGAATGGAAATGAGAAATTAGTAAAGAACACTGAGCATCGAACCCATCAGGAATTACCCGCAGTCACTGATCTGATCACAGCGGCAGTGACACCTCCATTAACTCTATCTCGCCACGTCTCCAGGAGTGTAAGAACTGCTCAGTCCTAGGAGACCCCTCAGAAAGCAAATGCAGGTTTATTCTGCCACCATCTGCGTGGATGGATTCAACTACACAGGTCTACCTATGCAGTCTTTGACTTAATTTTGAAATCACTTACTACATGAACAACATTGCAACACTTACCCCATTGTGCTCTTATTCGTGTCCTTGAAGTTATTAAAAGTTTTTAATTTTTTCCATGCCTCTCTCTGCTTTATTCTAAAAAGACTTCATTTTCTTTTTAACAAAAAAAAATTTTTTTTTTGTCTGTCTCCTTAGCTAAGATCATCCCTTACCACTTCAAATGTCAGATACAAATACAAGTTACAGTGTTATATCTTGGAAGACAAGATAATGGAAGGAAATTGCATATTTAATCAATAATTAGCAAGTAATGAGTATCCAAGAAACTTGGACATCTAGAGCCACGGAGATGCCTCCATTTAATATAGAAGAGACCTGCCAATGACATACTTTATTACTATAAACTTTATTTACTAAGGGTAAAACATAACACATAAGGCAGTGGTTAAGCACATGGGCTTAATAGTCAGTCTTCCTGTATTCACATCCAGGCTCTGTCACTTATTAGCTGTGAGATCTGGGAAAGATAAGCAGCTTCTCCAGGCCTCAGTTTCCTCATCTAAACACAAGAATATGAATTTTACTGACCTAATGTGTTCTTTGAAGATTACATGAAATGATCCACATAAAGCACGTTTGCATAGTATCAAATATGTAGCACTCAATAAGGGAGTTATTATCACTATTATTACTTTTTACGATATTATCAACCAGCATCATGTTGGAGGTCTCCTGCTTTCTATTCCCTCTATGGAAAAATAATTTTGGTATCATCTCAGTTTAGCTTTGGGGTAGATCAAGTACATCTGCAGCCCTGTGATTCAGAGGCCATGCACCTAGACATGTAGAATCCAAAGTATAGCTCTTCCTTTGGGGACCGACGCAATTTTCATTCCCACAGTCATTTATGTTCCCAGGTCACTTAAGATTTTCTCAGAGCTAAGATGATCAGAATTTCCATTTTCACCCACCATGCTAAGTGAAGTGCATACAAAGGAACTTTGCTCAAAGATAATCTGTTCAACCATCACCTCACAAGCTCATATTAAACTGAGGGCTCAGGTTTTGGCTTTGTTTTAAATTTGGAAATATCTCACATTCCATCCACTTCCCATGAGGTTTCTTCACCCAAAGATAACACATTTTTTTAATCACCTAACAGAAATCTGATGCTTTTTCTATATCCTATGACTATGTCTTTGAATGTGTAAACAGAAACTCAAACATCCTGTATATGAGCTTTTCCCAAAACACGTTCTTTCTATAGAGTGGTCCCCTGAGGTCTATTTTCTTAAAAGTAATCAAAAAAGTGTAGAAAATGCTATATTTCCTATTACCCCTCCCTTAGAAATTCAAAACGAACACTAGCATTTTACAGGCTCATATAAATCCCATCAAAAAGAAACATTAAACTATGGTTCACTCAGATTTGTTTTCATAACATAATGTTTTAATATTATAAATAATAACATGCTGGCAAAATGATGATCTAGATGTCTTGACCCATCTAAATTTTAATTAAAGCAATGAAAACACTTGGATTGTTTTCTAAGTTAAGTAACCTACTGAGAAATAATTTAGGAGATTGAAGGTAGTTATTTAAATCTTAAGTGTTGGTTGTTCACCATTGATCTTATTAAGGGATTATTAGTTCTGAAATCCTAACAAATTATCATAAGTGACCACAATTTAATTAAAAAGTTAATATAGTGAATTTTTCATAGCATTAATATGCAAACTATTGGGGGAAACTATTTTTAATAGCTTTCTTAAAAGGCCAGTAGAGCTCTCAGTAGAAAACTTTTAATTTATTATTTTTACATTTTGCTCTGATTCTTAGAAGAGACATTTTATGCCTACTGTGTGCCTGGTCATTTGACATTTGAAAGTCCCCATAAAGAGACGCTAAGAGACTTTACTTATAAAGGGGCGGCATGTCACTAAAAGTTGATCATGAAAAGGGACATCAAAATGCATCAAAGGGCTTCCCAAGACGTGTTAACTTTTTTATTTATTTTTTTCCCAAATTCTGTGGGTACAAATATTGTTAGGGTTACATATCTTGCCCCTGCCTCCCTCCCCACCCCGCTCTGCCAGAGCTTCAAGCTTGTTCAGTCTTCAAGTGGTGCGCCCTGCACCCACCATGAAAGTGCGTACCCTTCCCCTTCTCCCCCCTTCCCCCTGTTCACCTCCCATTAACAATTTTTTTTTTAGACATTTTGGTTACAGTGTGTTTCTTTGCCTCTCCCTAAAAAGGGATAGAGGTAATCCTTTCCCCCCTACAATGCTCATCACATCCTTAAGATGTCGGTCTCCCCCCTCAGATCCCTGTTGAACACTACAATTATTTGAACACCATAGTTTTAGGCTGTCAGTACCAATTTGATGACGTGTTAACTTTTGACAGTCTCTTGATCTTAGGAAAGACATAAGCATAGAACAGGTGCTCTTTCCAGGTCTGTTATGCATAAGTTTCAAGGTGTACCTGTTAAGAACTCACTTCTAGTTCTTTGAGGTATCTCCATACTATTTTCCATAGAAGTTGTACTAGTTTGCAGTCCCACCAGCAGTGTATGAGTGTTCTTATTGCTCCACATACACACCAACATTTGTTGGTTGGGGACTTTTGATAAAAGCCATTCTCATTGGAGTTAAGTGATATCTCATTGTGCTTTTTATTTGAATTTCTTAATGATTAGAGATGTTGAGCATTTTTTCATATGTTCATTGGCCATTATTCTGCGTTTTTTTTTCCTTTGAAAAGTTTCTGTTCATGTTCTTTGTCCAATTTTTAATGAGATTGTTTGATATTTTTCTTGTTGATTTTCCTGAGTTCTATACAGATTCTAGTTACCAGCCCTTTATCAGATGTATAGCATGCAAATATTTTCTCCCATGTGTAGGTTGTCTATGTGTTCTAATGATAGTTTTCTTGGCTGTACAGAAGTTTATTAATTTGATCAGATCCCATTTATTTATTTTTGTTGTTGCTGTGATTGCTTGGAGCGTCATTATAAATTCATTGCTTAGACTGATATCTATAAGACTTTTTCCAATATTTTCTTCTAGAATTCTTATGGTTTCATGCTTTAGGTTTAAGTCAGTTATCCACTGTGAGTTGATTTTCATGAGTGGTTAGAGTTGTGGATCCTGCTTCAACCTTCTACATGCGGCTATCAAATTTTTCCAGCACCATTTATTGAGTAGGGATTCTTCTCCTCAGTATATGTTTTTGTCTGCTTTGTCAAAGATTAGATTGCAATATAAGGATGGTTTTACATCTGGGTTCTCGGTCCTGTTCCATTGGCGTATGTCTCTGTTCTTGTGCGAATACCATTCTGTTTTGGTTGTTATAGCCTTGTATTATAGCTTGAAGTCTAGTAAACTGTTGCCTCCCAATTTGTTCCTTTGTTTAAGGTTGCTTTGGCTATACAGCATCTTCTCTGGTTTCATATGAAGCACAGACTTATTTTTTCTAGATCTGTGAAAAATGATGTTGGTATTTTAATAGGGATTGCATTGAATCTGTAGATCACTTTGGGTAGTATAGACATTTTAATCATGTTGATTCTGCCGTCCCATGAGCACAGTATGGTTTCCAGCTGTTTATGTCCTCTGCTATTTCCTTCCTCCGTGTTTCATAGTTCTCCTTGTAGAGGGTTTTCACCTCCTTAGTTAAATATATTCCTAGGTATTTTATTTTCTTTGTCGTTATTGTGAAGGGTATTGAGTCTTTCATTTGATTCTCAGCTTGACACTTGTTAGCGTATAGGAATGGTACTGATTTATGTACATTGCTTTTGTATCCTGAGATGTTGCTGAATTTATTTATCAATTCCAGTAGCCTTTTGGCAGAATCTTTGGGGTTTTCTAGATATAAGATCGTATTATCAGCAAAAAGCAATAGTTTGAACTCTTCTGCACCCATTCGGATACCCTGGATTTCCTTCTCATGCCTGATTGCTCCAGCTAGGACTTTCAGCACTACCATTTCATCCAGCAATCCCTCTACTGGGTATTTAACCAAAGGAATAAAAAAGACATTTTGTGAAAAACAGATCTTCACTGGAATGTTTATAGCAGCACAATTCACAATTGCAAAGATGTGGAAACAACCCAAGTGCCCATTAATTCATGAGTGGATTAATAAAATGTGGTATATGTATATGATGCAGTACTACTCAGCAATAAAAAAAAATGGTGAACTACCTCTTGTATTATCCATTCTTCTAAGTGAAGTATCACGAGAATGGAAAACCAAAGACCACATGTACTCACCATTAAAGTGGTACTGATCAATCAAAACTTATGTGCACATATGTAAGTAACAGTCATCAGATGTCAGGCAGGTGAGGGATAATGGCTAAACTGACAAGTGTGGTGCACGCTGTCTGGGGCATGGGCACTCTTGTAGCTCTGACTGGGTGGGAGCAAAGACACTTTATGTAACTAAAGTATTTGTACTTCCATATTATTCTGAAATAAAAAATAAATTAAATAAATAAATTTGTATACAATTTTTTTAAAAAAGGAACTCATAATTGTATCTTTCTGCCAAAGGATTTTAAAATTAGCAAGGTCCAACAAATTAAAATGAAAAAAATTATTACCATACATATATCTTGATTTTAATAGTATCTGTTACTGAAATTCCAAAGCACAAAGTTGAATGAAAGAACTTCTTAAAGTTTTCATCAGCTTCTATTTTAGATCCTGCCTGAAACTCGAACAGAAGCACTTAAAGAGAAAAAAAAGAAAAAAGAAGGAACAGAACTAAGTATGGGTTGAGAGGGAGAAACTTAGGATATGGATGAAAATACTTTAAAACTTTCAAATCTGAAGAAGTCTGGGCACAAGTTGCCTCATATTGGTGCCTTTTTTCAAAGGTTTTTTTTTTATTATTAATAAGCAAATGCCATTAAAGTACAGAATTATATATATCTGGAAGTCAAGAAATAATGCTTAACATTCATTCCTATGTGTAAGTGGTATTTCCTCATAGTTTGTACAGTATTGAACACTATGATTTCAATAAAAAATAAGATGACATTTTGATTGTTTTTTAAAAATGTTCACTTTTTTCTTCAATTATTTATTTGCACTTCCCTTGACTTATAAAAAATAAAGATGAAGGTTATTACTACATGTGCACTTAAGTGTTGATCAGTTAATACCAATTTGATGGTGAGTACATGTGGTACTTATTTTTCCATTCTTGTGATACTTCACTTAGTAGAATGGGCTCCAGCTCTATCCAGGAAAATACAATGGGTGCTAGATCACCATTGTTTTTAGTTGTTTAATAGAACTCCATGGTATACATATACCACATTTTATTAATCCACTCATGTATTGATGGGCACTTGAGTTGTTTCTACATCTTTGCAATATGCTGAAATAGAAATATTAAAATAATTAAAATTAGCAATATTCTATAGGAAAAACAAATTTTAAAAAAGATGAATTAAGGAAACCCTAATTTGTATTGCCAAATCAATCACTGATTTGAAAGACTAGATCTAAACACAAAAATGGTTCAATCAACTTCTCCTACAAACATCCAAGAAGTATTGTAGATTCAGATCTGATGATATTTTAAAGCGCCCATTTTGTTTAACTGGCTCAGGTTCACTTTCGCGTCGAAAAAGGTTGGATTTAGCCTAATAACAAATTAAATGCTAATTATTAATAATGTTTATATTATACTTGTAATGTAGCAATATATTTACTTTTAATGCAATAACATATTTATATATCTATACTTAGACATAAATATTTAGATACGTAGGTATGTGACTTTGAGTATATTACTTAAGTTCCTCTTATTGCAGAGAACCATGATTCCTCATGCCATCCAGCCTTGCCCGGTAGCTTCCCTAAATCTATCGTGCTTGTCTCCCTGTACATCATCCTTACCACATGATGACTCTGGGTGTTAGATCTGTGTTGAGATAAAAACCATAGATATAGTTTAATAGTGAGTACATGCGGCGTTTGTTTTTCCATTCTTTGCGTACTTCCCTCAGGATAATGGTCCCCAGTTCTATCCATATTGTTGCAAAAGGCATTAAGTCCTCATTCTCCGCGGCTAAGTAGTATTCCATGGCGTATAACCTATGAGCACACATGTGCACAGTAGGAAGTATAACTCAAAGGAAATCAAACGGGGGAGAGGGGAGGAAAGATGGGTGGAAACCTACCTAACAGGTACAATGTACACTATTCTGGGTGATGGGCACACTTAAAACCTTGACTCGAGCATTACAAAAGTGATTCCTGTAACCAAAAACATTTGTACCCCTGTAATAATTTGAAATAAAAAGAAAAAAAAACATGGATATGTTCTTTCTCTCTACACATAGGAGCAATATCCCATCAACAAAATTTCCCTCATCCCTCCCTTCAGACTCAGAGAAAAGATTTCCCTCCCTCCCTAAATCTAACCCTTCATTTCACTCCTCCACACGGCTTCTCAGTTTCTAAAGGCATCACTAATCCCTTTTTCTTAAGGCTTTCTTCCTCGACCCAGAATCTGAACCTTATGTCTGGCTCTTTACCTTCATTGCCTTCAAATAACTACGCTATATAATAGTAGTTGGTGGTTCAGAAAGCCTCAAAGAAAAAAATATCATTATTCTCTCTTACTAAAACATGAAAGTAGACTAGGTGGTATTAGAAATATTTTCAATAAAATCTGGATTAAAATTTTTTTAAAGGCTGGGATCAGAGGAGAAGATAGCTTACAAAAAAAAAAAAAAAACAGAAATTTTGTAAGTCCATTATCTTATTCCCAGAGTTATGTAATTGAGATTAGTGGTGAGAACACTGGCCTAGAAGTCAGTGAATTGCCATTTTATTGCATTTAACCATCTTTGATCTTAAACAAGTCACTAGATGTCAATGCGCTTCAGTCTTCACATCTATACAATGAGGGAGTTGCTCTAGAGAACTTTTTTAACTGACAGCTACAACCCATTTATAGGTGATGAGCAGGTGTACAACCTTCACAGGTATACAACCTGTACAGTCTCATTGGCTCAGAAGTCTGAATATGCAGAAGGGGCTCCCTCTGAATTAATGAAAATCTTAATAATTTTTAATGAGGGGATCCCAAAGTTTAATTTCACTTTGAACCCTGAAAATTATGTAGCTGGTGCTGGTGGTGAGGTCAGTTTGGTGGATTCAGATCAGCATTTTTCTCCATGAACTACATGAGAAGAGAAAATGCCTGGATACATCACACAAAGCCTAAGTATTTTTTCCTGAAACTCTTGCTTCAGTTTTATTTACATGCATATCAATACGGGGGGGGGGGGTGGTGCCCATGTATATGTATTTAGTTGCAAAATAAAATGCATGTTTAATGTGAGTTATGATCAGTGATTAAACCAAACTAAGATCTCTTCCAATCCTAACATTCTCAGATTCTGTCTCTTATTATCAACCAAGATAGCATAATTAACAAAGTCTTTTCTTTCTCAGAAGAAAAACCCATCATGCAGTGAAAAAACCTAATGATTCCAACAAAAGGATTCAAATTTAAAGCCAGCTAGTGCAGCTTTCCTTTTGAAACACTCCTATGCACAAAGAAAAAAATTATAAAGATAAGAACTCTAAATAAGGAAATATAAGGTAAAATACTCTTTAAATAAATCAAGATCAGTACCACATACCATCTAGCAAAGAAACAGGAAGGATAGAATTGGACTCCATTGGCAACATATCAAGCATATATTCTCCAAAAATGGTAACATGCTTAATTGGCTCTCATTATAAGTTGTACCCTCCAACATCCCATTATACACATTAGTATAGTTATTTTTAACCCTGTAATATTTAAAACTTCTATGAATTTTTTAAAAATTATATTCAGTAATATTGTACACAACATTCTGATATTTATTAAATCTGTACATTAAGCTCTGGATAAGGCACAGCATTCATACAATAATAAGTACATTCCAGAGATGGGTGTGTTGACTAAAAAAACTGCCAAATGTATATAACCATATTATTTTTTCATATTTAGAAAGCAATGACATTCTTTTTCTCCTAAAGAAACTACTTTTACAACACCCATTTACAAAATGTGAGCTTTCCAGAGATTAAAAGCTTTCTCTAGCCAAGCAGAAACAGAATGGAGTTAAAATATTTTCCTGACACACTCTAGACTTACCGGAGTTCAACAGGGAAGCAGTTAAGAAAGCTCATTCAGTGGTAATACTCTTCTGAGAGACGTTCAAAATATAAAATTATCACCCCAAGGTGAACTGAAAGCCAGAGAGGCCTTTGCTTATAATTATAGTTCCAAAACCATTTCAATCTAAGTACATTTTAGAAGCTTCATATATATGAATTATTTGTCAAATTGCTGCCATTACAAGTGTCATAATGTGTATTTTGGGTGCTCACCACAAGCACCTTGAAGATAAAACACAATTTGGATGTACTTGGATATACAGATTCTGAATCTGATAAATAGCTATCATTTTTCTTCTGTAGTTAAGGAAGTCATATTCCTATCCCAGCTAATAATACAGTGCAAAAGGCATTCCTAACTTTGTCCCAGTATTAGACAAAAGATCACTGAGAAATAGCTCAGCAGTAATAAAACCAATCTGTGTCATGTGTGTCAAGTAACTGCTATACCATTATGCAAAACGAAGTTGTGTATGAAGCAAACAGCTTGCAAGTTAAGAAGTTAAAAGACCTGTGCTTCTCTCTTGTTTCGACTCTAGCCACTATTTTGTTTTCCCTTGTGCTATGGCTCCCTTATTAGTAAAGAGGAGGAGGTAAAGCTTTTCCCAGAGTCACTTTCCAAAATCACCGTTAGAGTTACAGAGAAGTCTTCCAATGGTTCGATCTCTGTGTGAACTAGAGCCACTCATTAGTTGCAGAGAGCCTCAGTGATTTTCTCTTCTATAAGATGAAAGTTACTATGGTACCTATTTCACAAAATGAAATAATTTTCTGTACAGGAAAACTTATTTGTAAGCAGTATTATAAATTTTATATCATTGCCTTGGGGCTATATAAGACATACTTCAGAAGAAAAATCTATTTGGATATCCTGGATACAGGATCCAGGATCCAGGATCCAGTTCCCCAGGAAAAATAATTATAAAGAAAGACAAAATTCCACTATTGTCAGAATATTGAAAGAATTAGCCATGATTATAAGATGAATAAAGTTAGAGTTAGAAAAAATACATTTTGATGGTCTAGCCATGCTTAGCCATCTAAACAAAAGAAACTTGCAATCCTGAAAGAAAGTAGGAAAAAGTAAGAGGATTCAGACATGCTTAGAACCATAAAACATTCACCAGACAGTTTTGCTTATACTGCAGGACTTCTTTTCTGAGCCATCTAGAAACTAGTTATTTCTTTCCATCTACTCCAGCTCAACTTTCCCTGTTCCACATTCTACACATATACATACCTTAGTAACCACTGTTTTCACAAGTATTTAGAAGAGGAAAACAAAGAGAGGGAGAAAGAACTGAAGAGGAGACCAGCTGTGGTCAGATGTTTGGGGATGTTCTTATTTCCTACCAGTACTCTATGGCCTTCATAAGTTCCAAAATCAGGAGTGGACTCAACATCATGCAACACCATGGACAGGAAATGAGAGAGTGATGGAAACGCCAAAACTAAATTGTAGTGCAGGTTCCAGGAGAAGAGTAAGTGGATGCCAGGTGGCATATAAATGGATAGAACAGCAAAGCATTACAAATGCCGGTTTTCTCTCAGTACAAGGAGGCCATGGTTTTCACTATAGTATACAGAAGTTTCATGATGTGATCTCTGCCTTCTCCAGTGTCATTTTTTTTCCACTTACATTGAATTTTACCTTCAGGCAATATCCAACGTTTGTATTTCTTTATTAACACTATGCTTTTCTGTACTCTATGATTTGCCTAAAAATAAAAACAGCTTTCCCTCCAGATACATTCTCCACCTTGTTACTGCCTTTATATCATAAAGACTTATTTCAAATGACATGCCTTTCAAATGATCTTTCCTAACTTGAAGCTTGATTTTGTGACCTTCTCCTGGGTTCTCACAAAATTCTCCATGTAGACTTATACTACTTTTATAGCCTCAGAAAAGTCTATTAATTTCGGCTCCCCTGACTACAACAGGTGGACAGGTTTCTTGGGGTAGAGATCGTGTCCCTGTGTCCTTTGTCATGTAATCTCCAGACATAGTTCCTGTCTACTTCTCTCCTAGATAACCAGTTTCTAGGATTTCAGATGGTGATGGAGGTTTTAAGATTGTGGGCCATGCACAAGGTAGTTTGGAACAAACCCACAAAAGCTAAAGGTAAATAAAAGGTAGAACCAAAGGGTAATAAGAGAGACAATCCAAAACTGATTTCCAGGCAGACAGTCCAGAGTCCATCCAGTAGACAGCCAAATCCAGGAGCCAGGGCACAGGGATGGGAGAGAGCCCAGCAGTGACAGGAGGACAGAGGTGAGAGAGCCAGGGCCTAGCAGGTGGAGTGTATCAGAGCACCGGAAGCAGAAGCTGGAACTCTTTCTCCTCAGTGGGAATCTAAGCTTGGGGAGGCTTGAACAATAGCAACTCTTGCTTCAGGACTAAACGATGGTCAGACAATCGTGAAGGCATCTTCACATGCAATGTCAAGCCCCTCTACATCTCTACCAAAACTAAGACAAAAATGTGACATAATGTCACAAACTAAAGGGGATAAATAATAAATTAAAATTTCAGTCTTCTGACTATAAACTCATACAAGAGAACATTCCAGTCAATAGCACCCTAAAAGTGTGTTACATTAGCCCCCACGTTATGAAAGACAGAAAACCATTAAAATGAGTGCATACAATCATTAAGTATATTGGTCTCAATACTTTGGAAATTGTTTTAAATGAGTTATTAATATGCAGTTTCAATATATATGAATAAATGGCAGGTTAAACTAAAAAATGTATTAAATAAATGATTATACATACTTACAACACAAGCTGCCTGATTTGTGTTTGTAATAAACATGTGAATTTACTAAAGAGCCAAGGAAAAAAGTTAATGTTGAATATTCAGAACAAGGAGTAGTTTTATCCAAGAGAATATTTCATAGGCAGATGGAAGTGAATATGCAAAATTGTTCCAGTTAAGCAAATGTTCCAGATAAATTTTTAAGATAAAACATGTTTGCAGTCCTATGCAATTTGCACTATTTTTAATAGTTTGTTACTGGAATTTTTTATATGACTTAAGGTTATTTTATCATCGTACTCCTTTGAAGCAATACTGAGTATAAAAAACTGAGCTGCAAGAAAAGCTTCTAGCCAGGCAGTGGGTAGAGGAGAAGTAGAATAATGATGTTTTAGCAGAACTATGAAAGGATGACAGATGTACAAGGGAAAGTTCTTAAACATGTTGGAGATGAAGCCCATTAAGCCCCCAAACCTATGATATCTGTCTCATCACTCATCTGGGATTCATTATACAAATGATTCAGTACTTCCAAGATACATTAGAGTTGGTGCCCTGATATTATAGCCTCATTCCTGGAACCACCCTGTTGAATTTATGGGTGGAATTCTGAAAAAAAAATTGTGTGATTCCAAGACTAGAAAGGAATGTATGCCACAAGGGTTAAGAGGTAGACTTTAAAATCCGAAACCCTAGGTTTTATTCCCACCTCTACCAGCTGTAAGGTATGTGACCCCTGGGCAACTTGCTAAGTATCTCTTTGCTTCTGTTTACTCTCCTGTAATTATTAATTATTATTAATGTTATCTACCTCATAGAGTTGCTGTAAGATATAAATTATATTATGTCTATTAAATAATGGCACATTGTAAATCCACAGATGAGAACAGAGACAAATTGCTGAAATAATCAAACTACAACATTCATACAAATGTGTTTCTGCTGCAATAATGTATAAACTCTAAGAGTTTTTATCACCTGCACATGCCGTGAAAATGCTCCCTTGACCAAACTCAAATCCAACTAGCAAATGAAAGCAAAGATTCTAATATCTGGCATGAAAAAAAAAAAAAAACCTCAATGTGTTTCACGCTTCACAGAAACAACTTAAAGAACCAAAGTCTCCTTAAAACATTAGCCAGAAATAATTGTTGGCAAAATCTCAATGTGAAAAAGGATATTATTCTTATTTATGTTATTTCACTAAATATACACAAGAAGTAGATAACTTCTTTTTTTCCTATATTTCAGAATATTATAGGGGTACAAATATTTTGGTTACAAGTAATGCCTCTCCTAAGCCAGGGCTAGAGGTGTGCCCTTCTTCATACAGTGCACTCCATCTTCATTAGTTGTGAATTTACCCATCTCCCCACCTGACCAGCACCCAGAGAATATTACTACCATGTGAGCATCTTAGTGTTGATGAATTAGTACTAATTTGATGGTAAGTACATTGGTGTTTATTTTTCCATTCTTTATTAAATTTTGATTGATTGATTATTTCGGCATATTACAGGGGTACAAATGTTCACAAATTCTTTGCCTAGGCCAATGCCTATAGTTTTCCCAACATTTTCTTCTAGAATTCTTAAGTTTTCATGCCTTAGGTTTAAGTCTGTTATCCATTTTGAATTGATTTTTGTGAAAGGTGAAAGGTGAGGGTCCAGTTTCAATCTTCTACATGTGGCTATCCAATTTTCCCAGCACCATTTATTGAATAGGAATTCTTTTCCCCAGTGTATGTTTTTGTCTGCTTAAGATCAGATGGCTAAATGAGGGTGATTTTATATATGGGTTCTCAGTCCAGCTGCATTGGTCTATGTCTCTGTTCTTGTGCCAGTACTTGGTGTTTTAGTTACTATAACCTTGTAGTATAGCTTGAACTCTGGTAAACTGATGCTTCCTAATGTGTTTTTTAGGCTTAATTATGTTCTAAATTATGTTCTCAATTTACAAGTAGAAAGTAAGATTCAGTTGCCCAAGTCAAATGTATTTGGAATTCAGGAAATGAAGAAGCCATTTACAACCAACGTCAGAGCTCAAGTTTTTAGGCTGCACAAATCATTTATTTACATATGATTTTGTACACAAATATCAGCAGTCACTTCTACATTTCAAAATATGTTTTTGACATTGTAAATATGGTAGGAAAGGTATTTTAAAGTATAAAATATTGATTACAGCTATTTTGAAATATAAGATATATTGATTATATCTACATATAGGATGAAGTTGACTAAGAAAGATCATTTCTTTGCCAATGCTCTGAAAGGGGGATAATTAAATTGACAGAATTTTGGGATTTTTCCTCAAGGAAACTCTTTGAAGGCAATAAACTACAGGTATCAATATAGGCACAAAACAAGGGCACTCCTTAAACCATTTAGAGAGACTTCTTCACTTCAGTGTGGATCACAGTGTCTGAATAAAATGCAAAATTATGATGCCTTTTCTAAAACATCTAAGACAAAAATGAAGGTCAGAATTATTTTGTAATTCCATGACACCAAATGATCCATTGCAATAAGCTTGAGGAGAAGGAGGTTTGAAACCACAAAGCTCTGTGGATGTCTGAACAATGGAAAGAATGTTCAGTAGATTGGGACTATGGCTATCAAAAGAAGATAAATGCCTTTCAACATCCTATATGACTTGATAATAAAACATCTGATCTGTGATATCTCTTTTGTTAAAAATATTATAATAATAATTAGAAGTAAGTTTCAAGAGCAGGTGTGTGTATCTGTGAAGTGCTCATGTATGCCCAAATCTAAAATGTGGTTTCACTAATATGGCACTAAATTGTGACATAAGACTTACCTAACTCATTCTATGGGTATCAACATTGCCTTTGAATAAAGCTCTGCTAGTTTCTTCCAAATGTTAGTGTTATAGCATAATTTCAAATGTTCAAAAAGCATGGAACAAATATTCTTTATCCAATAAATAAATTCAATGAATAAATCCTCCTTTCTTCCCTTAGATAATTCTCTTTCTGAATTTCCAGATGGATAAAAAGATTGACATATGATAATTCAGAGCAAATATGCTCTCTTGCTCTCTCCTCCTCTAGCACTATTCTCTCTCTCTCTTTCTCTCCCCCTTCTCTCTCTCTTTTCCTCTTTGTCTCTCTCTCCATCTGCATCTGTCTGTCTCTCTTTCGCATGTGCACATATGCACACACATGCACACACACACACACTAACATTGATGCAGGCAGACAGAAATATCATTAGCTAACAGATGCATTGCTAGAACAGAAATCAAACTGAGAGCCCATAATGCAAAGAAAAGAGAAGAGAAAATGCTTCTGATAGTATACAAAGAAGAAACTGGCTAATTGCCAACTCAGAAATGAATTCTTTAGGTAATCATTTTCAAATCATATTCTGTAGTTTTTAATACTAGAATAAAAAGAATGATATGTAGAAGCTAGAGCAATGCAAAGGCTTTCACACTGTTTCTGGCGTCCTCCAAAATTTTGGATTTCTCTCTCTTACATAAGAGCCAATCAAGTGTGCACAGAAACACAGACCAAGTGCCATGAAACAGCAGGTCCCTTTTCTTTAAAAGATCCGGATGCATTTTATGAGCTAAGTTTAAAAATAAAATGACAATTCATTTGCTTCATATGAGTATTCAGATTTTATAGAATTATTTTGGAGAAAATTACTGCTATGGACTAAGTTGTATTCTCCCAGAATTCACATGTTGAAGTCCTAAATCCCACTACCTCAGAATGTATGACTGTTTTTGGAGTAGAATCTTTAAAGAGGTGATTAAGTTAAAATCAGGTCACTAGAGTGTGTCCTAATCCAATATGACTGGTGTCTGTATAAGAAAAGGAGATTAGGACACAGACAATGAAGACAGAAGGAAGACCAAGTGAAGACATCAGAAGATGGCCATCTGCTAGTCAAGGAGGGGAGAATCATCCCTGCCGACTCCTTGTTCTTAGACCTATATCCTCCAGAATTGTGAAAAAATAAATTTCTATTGTTTAAGCCACTCAAGTGTGTGGTACTTTGCTATCGCAGTCCTAGCAAACCTATATAACTATTAACTTCTTAAATTCATAGCAGTAAGCATTCCCTAAATACAAATGCTAGTATTACTCACAAAGATCAATTTTTCATAAATATCACCTGTAACAAAATAGAAATATCACAAAGAACATTTCTTGTAAAATGAAACTAATGCATTCTGTGGTTATGTATGTGTCTTCTCCAAAAGTCCAGATAAGTGTTTCATACCTTTAGAGTCACAGCTGATCCTCAAGGGGACAGAATTTGTCCATTCGTGACTCCAGGCAGATAGCCACACTTTGAGAAGAGCCTAGGATTTTGGTACAGAAATAAGAGAAGGACTGTCTGTAGGATTTGCTTTCTGGAGTTACGATAAGTTTTCTCAGGCAGAGGAGAGTTTGCTTCAGATCAAAACAAGTTGTCCTATGTTAAAATCACATTGATTCCTTATTTCTGATCCTAAGTACCCAGTAAAACTTCCAGCTGATGTAACAATTTGTTCTAGTTACTTGTTATATGTCTGCCTTAATTCACTGGACCAGAAATTCCTCTAGAGCAAAGATCACATGTCTGGCACATCAAAGGCATATGTATTTGAGAAGTTGATGAATGAGTAAATAAATGACTACACAAATAAATGAATAAAAAATAAATCAAAGATTCAGGGCATCTGAGAAAATTCCAAACAGCAGGCAATCCACAGTGCAAGTAGATGAATTGTCTAACAGCAGGTATCAGCATAGCACAGTCATTGGACAACACATATTATTCCATCTCTGGAGGCATTATTCAATCTCACTTCAATTTAGTCCCAAGAAGATTAGACTCAGTTACATTCAACCTTTTTTATATAGTTATAATAGACCTAAAAACCCAACCGAGTCACCACTAAATCAATGAACTTCAGTTTCTCCTTCCAAAGAATAGATTGATCCCAGAGTCCCTAGGAATGAGGAGATCTGCATTTTGAAAGTGCTTAAGGAATAGAAGATAGTTAAGCTCCATAAGGACAAGTTATGTGTCCACACTTATCCCTCATTATGATACATATTAGGTTCTCAATACACACTTACTGTTTGAATCAACTAATATTGATTCACTTTCAAAATATACCCGTTAGCTCAGACACATACTTGTAAATGAATAAAAGCTGTGCTGTAAAACAAATTTAAGTAATTAACTGATCCAGAAATACCAAATGTGAATGGGTGGCATTTAATGAAGCCAGCACCGCCAGGATCATCCCTCCCTGAGTCATGTACAGCCTGTCAGTCAACCTCACACAACTCCACTCAGTACTTGGTCTGCAGCCAGTGCAAAAACATGTGGGTCAAACAGCTTCATCAAGGTGTGTCCCAGGGCACTCACCACACCTGTTATTTTAATGTGAGCTGAGCATTCATCATTTTAATTATATATTCATATCACTTTAGCAATCAAATTATCAAAAAGGTTGACTATTTACTTTTTTGACCAAGGGGAGAAGTTATTGAGGGAGAAGGAGTGAAAAGGGGGAGGGCGCAGATGATAAAGGATGTGTAAAGGGAACTGAGATTGATTAGACACATGCTATGCACCAATCATGGTGATAGGCTTTAATATTTCTCATATTAGTTCTCATAGCAACCTTCTGGGTCAGGCACAATTGTCTCCATCTTACAGATAGGGCCAATAAAAAATCTCTCAACAAAAAAAAGTCCCGGACCAGATGGCTTCACAGCCAAATTTTACCAGACCTACAAAGAAGAACAAGTACCTACCATGCAGAAATTATTACATAACATACAGAAGGAAGGAATCCTTCTCCAACTGATTCTATGAAGCCAATATCACCCTGATACCAAAGCCAGGAAAGGACACAACAAAAAAAAGAAGACTGCAGACCAATATGCCTTATGAATATACATGCAAAAATTTTCAATAAAATCTTATCAAACTGAACTGCACATCAAAAAAATAATCCACCACGATCAAGTGGGCTTCATCCCAGAGATATAAGGATGGTTCAACATACACAAATCTATAAATGTGATTCACCACATAAATTAAGCAAAAACAAAGATCATATGATCCTCTCAATAGACACAGAAAAAGCATTTGGCAAAATTCAGCACCCTTTTATGATAAGAACGCTTAAGAAAATAGACACAGATGGAACATACCTCAATATTATAAAAGCCATATATGACAAAGCCAACATGATAGTGAATGAGGAAAAATTGAAAGCATTCCCACTTAGAACTGTTGGTCCAGTCCTCTGAGAATCAGGGCACATCTTTGTTTAGTGGTTCTTTCTTCTCTCTCCTAAAATCATACTACCTCAAGAGACCATCATACCTTATGTCACATTTCTTATCTCTGACATTACAAATTTTAAAATCAACATATGTATACTTAAATATGTGAATGAAGAGTTTGTTGATTATATGACTAGAATGAAATTTGTGTGTGTTATAAGTACATAATGTCTTATTTAATACTAATGTACATCTAAGGATGGTTTTATAACAGTTTTCTGTGTTTCTCAAATTTATGTAATCACTGAACACTTCTTTTGAAGATATATCTCATGGGACTAGTTTCCAGGACACACACTTTTGAAAGTGGTATTTTAATGAAAAACTACATTTATAAATGACAACGATGTTAAGTTTTATCTCTGAGGTCTTCTGTTATCTCTTCTGGAAGCAAATGTAAATGCTAAAATCATGCTACCTTCTATGGATATCTATTGTTTTGCTTTCTCCTCCTCCTTCCTGAAAGAATACCTTGATTTTCCTTTCCAGAACCATCTCTCCCCACCAAATGGACCACTTGGTTTGGGGATGGCTTACTATTAATATATCCTCAGCTTCGTGAGCAGTCACACAACCTAGCCCAGCCAATTAACATATTCTATCCCACTAGACAAAGTAATTGGAGTAATTGGTTCAGATGTGGACACATGATCAAAGCCAGGCTGACTCAAATTTTTTGCTGGAATTCTTAGGAAACAGACTTTTTAACCTGGGTTGCTAAATTTTTAGAATGTAAGTCTGGATCTGCTGAAGGCACCATATGGAGAAAGCAAAGCTAAAAATGAAGCCCAGCCAGAAATGCAGAACCAAGAGGTAGACTCCTCATGAACATATTTGAGTCACTGACTCTAGCTGGAGACCTGCTACAGATAGATTTTTCAGCTACAGCAACCAATTTCTTTCTTATTTAGGCCATTATTAGTCAGACTTCAGTCACCTATGACCCGAAAAGTCCTGATTAATGCACTATTCTAAAGAGGTAGCACTGTTGCCCTGGTGACAAATAGCACAGGTAAAGTGCTTAGGAGAAGTTAATTCATAGTGCTTAGGAGAAGTTAATTCGCTTTCATGAATCTAGCCTTACATCCTTTATTCTAATATGGATGAAAAACTGTCACAGGATTATTGAAGAGGAAAACTCTTTCTTCTACAATCAAACAAATGAACCCCAACTTCAGGTTTCTGCTTCTATTACCTTAATTTATTGAGTCTTCACAACTTTCAGAATGCTTCAAATTAGGATCCATTTTGTGAGTCTTGTAAATCATAATTAATCTTTTCAAAGCACCTTGAGATTCTTGGGTGAGAGACCAGGTAAAAGACAAAGCAACATTATTAAATAATTCAACCATTATTACTCTTTCAAGGGAAGATACAAGACTGAAAATCTTCAGGGAACATGATAATTACTGAGACAATAATGAAGAGCTGATTAGACAAAGCCTCTTCATCCCTGAAAATAACAAAATCTTCTAAGAGCTTTGGGTGGATGCATGGTTTGTGTTTAATATCCTTTGATTTTCCACAGACCCTTGTTTCTGCCCTCAGCACAAACAAAAACACACAGACCCCAAAGAAAGAGTCTTTGTGAACATTTGAAAAAGGTTCTGGAGAGAGCTTGTAATAGTTCTCATATAATAATGAAATTGTCATCTCATGAGACACTTCTCCAAAAGAGAGCTGCCTGGTAGAGATGAATGTTTTAGAAAGGAACAATCAAACAACAGGGAAATCTCAGAAATATCAGTTTTAATTACTCATCAGAAAGCTTGAAGCTGGAAAAGCTAGCTTTTCAGAAACTAGAAAAAAGTAAATGGCTCATTCTAGACAAACTGCTTACTTGATAGACACAGATTTAGGGTGTGACTTGTGATTTGGTAAGGAGGTAAATTCTAGTTGTCCTATAAGCAAGTTTAGGAGATGTTTGTCAGATGCATCTTTTGCAGTCCTCACATCAGGATTAATTCCTATGGTGCCACATCACTTCATATAAAGGTCAAATGAAGAAACACTCAAGCGATAATGATGAAAGAACAGGTCATCTCCTAAGAATTAATGACTGGAGGGAAGGAATTGATGGCCTTTGGCTCTATCTTCAGCCATTAACCCCAGCTGGCCATTAATCCTCAGGAAATGCCCTGTGCAGGGGATGTTATTGCTGTTATAAACTACAAATGAAGGAAACTGCACATGCTCAAACATCAGTGCAAAAAATTTAATTTAATGAATAAATGCATTTTGAAAACCCTGTGCAAGATAGCTCGGAGAAATAGTTGATCTACATGAGATTTAGCCAGCTTGCATTCATCAGCTCCTTTTTAGTTAGGTTATAACTAAAACTACAAATGGTTCCAAAACTAGACTTGGAACCTGACTGGGTTTACATATGAGTGCTGTGATTGATATTCCATTATTGTCAGTGTTCCTGATTAGTGCAATATAATTACAGGGTTTATTGCTTATGTCAGTGAAATTACAGAGAGAAGATTAGCAGCTAGCAGAGGGTTTTACAGACATTTCCAAAGGTCTGTCCGCCCACTGACTAGTTGATGGAGTTGGTATTTTGCTCCCTACCAAACTATTTGTAAAAGGGAGCTGGACTATTCCACACGCCTTTGTGAGTGACATTTCCGGAACTATCATCCTTATGCCTGAGGTGATAATTCTCCAAATTGGGTTTGCATGCTGAAAAAAAAAATCCAAAAGCTAATCCTTATAGGCTGCTTGAAATGCCATCTCTGCAGGGACTCATCCTGAAGCAGTACTTCCAGAGTGACATGAAAGGATTAAGAGGTAAATAAAGGAATTGGGCACACTCCAAAGTCAATTCATTCAAATAGCTACTTGTAAGAAAAACAAAAAGTAAAAGTAACACCACATTGAGATTAACAGTGAGGAGTAAAATTAGTTGAGACATAATAAGAATAGTATTAAGCAATAGGAAGAAATATCCTGGACCAGAAATGTAAAATGTTAGCTGGTGTTACAAAAACTCAAAAGTTATTTAGTTTCTTAACAGACACCGTTAGGTAATCCTTGCTAAGTGCTAATCTCTGGTAGGATTCATCTTTCAAACAATAAATCAGGCAAGTTCTGCCCTTTCAGATAAAGAAGTAATGAATATGTGTCAGAGGGAGTCTCAGAGAGGTAACGTCTACATCTCATAATAAATTTTATGTGGTATTAATATTTTCCGAATTGCTATTATTTCTAAACTCTATAGCAAGATGCAACGTAGGCATTTCTACACCTATTTTAAAGATGAAAAAACTTTAACGCAGTAAATGCTCAAGATTCCGTAGACAGGAAATGAAAGAAACAAAATTTGAACGTAGGGCTTTCTAACTCCAAAGCCCATTCCCTTTCCACTGCCTTTCCTTAGACATGATATTACTATATGCTATTTCGTTAGTCTGGCCTGTGACTCTTCATAGTGTAACTCTTTAGTCTCATCTTCCTGGACTCCTTAAACATGCTCAAGTCAAAATGGCTTTGAATGTGGCCTCGAATGTGGCCTGGTGATTCCTCCATGCCACTGTCCTCACCTCTGGAGACCAGACCCACTGTTCAGAGCCTCTATGCCTCCTTCTCCACAGAGCCTCTTCCAATACCAGGAAAATGTCATCTTCCCACCATCTGTCTGACCAACCACATAGCATTAGCAAGGCACTGACCTTTGACAAACTTTTCTTGTTTCATACTTGTTTGCACATGGCACATATTCACTGTTAAATTATAAGCTTTTTTTAGAGTAGCTATTAGTTATATTTCATATCTGTTCCCCATCATTACGACCTCTTATGAAACAGTTAGATGAATGAATGAATGCCTGCTCCCATCTCCCTACTTACAACTTTTCTGGATTTTCTGATTAGTATCTATAAGCCAAAGAAAGGCTGCCAATCAATAAAGTAATCACACATGACGGCTCCTAGATCTTTTTTTTTGAAAAATTTTCCGATTAGATTATTTGGCCTGCATCCCCCAAGATAAATCCTGGCAGTTCTGACAAGGGCCTGAGGTCCCTGAGACTTAATGGCTATGTAATCACTGGTGCAGTCAATGACCTGTTTAAAATCGGTACTACAAGAATGACAAGAGGTAAGCTTCTGCCAAAAAGACTCCAGTAGATGAACAACTAGGTGAATCTACATGCAGTGCAACCTCATAAAACCAAGATCAGAAGTGAGTCTAACATTTTATTAATCTTGCTTCTTAAAATGGGGTCAGAACGAATCTCAGCATGAATCTCTGAAGACCACAGCATCATGCAGATGCACACCGTCACAGCTAATTGGTTCAACTGGAATTCATGGCATTTAATACATTGGGCTTTCTTTAAATCATCCCATTTGTATCACAAATGGCCTTGGTGACTCATCAAAGTCACTCAAAGAAGCACCTGGCAAAACTAACTTGGGTATTATAAGGGCAAAATCATGAAATTTCCCCGGAGGAGGGAAGCAACTGCCTTCTCACCCTCCTCTTCTTAGAGTGTCTCCTTGGAAATACAATAGACTCAATAAGAGGCCCAACATTTTGATTTTGTAGTGCAAGGTTGTGGGCCTTCTGTCCCTTTAAAATATAAGTGTGCACCTCTAAAATTAACTCTTTCACAAGGTATACAGCAAACGCTGGGGCATCTTTCTATCTGTCGAGGAGATAAGAAAGTCTCAATTGTTCTTTCTTTTGCTTCATCGTACACGTTTGCATGAAATAGTGTCCTGACTTTATAGTCACTTTCATGCTAGCTTACGTGCATGTAACCCTGATAATTCTCAGTCTGTAATCAAATGTGTTCCCTCTGGTATCTGCATTGGCACAAAGGGGACTTTTGTTGGCAGGACTGTTTTATTCCCCAGCAATGTGTGCTAAGGAAGATAGATGGATTATAGGCACTTATCCAATAGCACAGTAGCTTTGTTACATGCACTTCTTTATCAATGGGAGCACGATTTCTAAGATACATAAGGTTCCCATTGATCTAGATAGTTCAAACCAAACGTTTACCAATTTAGGGGGAAAAAAGGTAGCAGAAGTGGGATGAGAAGGGGAAGGAGGAGGAGGAGAAAGAAATAAGTAAGAGACAAGAAAGAGACCAGTACTAACAGCAAGAATGTTTTAGGAATATGAAAAAGCAATTCTAAACTGGCATCATACAACGTACCTGTATGGGATTGTGATCCACTGAAATATCAAGTATGCATCCAAACACATTGAAACTACATATTAATCAGGTAAGATTGCTTACCTATATGTATTATGAAAGAAAAATTGTTGGTAGCCAAGGGAAGTAATTTGTCTGATTGTAACAGATTAACAAAAAATAAAAAAAAAACAGATTAACAAAAGTATTTCAAAATTCAAGTAAATAATATGTGACTAAAGGATATGGACATTTCTATATGTAGTCTGCCAAACTATATCTGGAGATAACAGTAAGGATACTAACAGAAAATTTAAAATATTTCTGTTAAGAATCTAGTAATTAATCTATTAATTTGGGCTGATGAAGTTATCTGATCTATCATCAGTTTTTAAGGGAAGATATTTACCGAAGCAATTACGATTTCTGATAGAGTCTAAGTGGCATGTTTTCAGAGTTGCTGATTTGCTATTGAGTAACTTTGCCATAATTGGCTTTTACTTTAGAAAAAGAAAGATCATTTTCAATGGCACATCTCATCTCTCCCCTAAATATTGAATTTTCTAATAAAAATATCAAAAACAAGTCTATTCATTCACAAATATGTTTATGTGTCAGACACTGTGATGCCACTGCAATTTATGAAATTGTAGTCATTGAGGTCTTTTAGAGGAATAGCTAAAGAGCCCACATTGAGTCATTTCGGCTTCCTGCGTAAGAAACTCCAATATTTAAGTAACAAGGCAAGGCAGAACCACCCAGCCCTGTCATAGAGCTCCTACATTTTTTGAATCCTGTCCCCTGGGAAGATTAAGTCCCTTTTCCTCCTTTCATCCCACTTCGTATAAGGAAGGCCTTAAGATGCCTCTACTGAGTCATTCTTAGTCTCTGACCTGCCCAGCAAATGATGTGCATGGTATGGTTCACTGCTTCACAAATAAACACCCTGAAGTTTGGCTCCATTTTCCTGCAACTCTGTGTAACTTGAAATTGGGTCATAAGCTCTGCCTCCTGTAAAAGCAGTAGGTCAAGAAAACCATTTCATAACTTCATGTGAAGAAATAGTCAGACCCATGTTACCATGGCAATTATGAAAAAAAAAGGAATAGAAAAAAAGTAGCACAAAAAAAAAACAGAAAAAATAGCACAAAGAAGTGAAAGACAAGATTCTTGTTAAAACAGAAAACATTGCTTATGCCAACATGTTTTCATAGGAAAAAAATTGGTATTCAGCCCCATTTTGCCCAAGAGAAGGTTCTAGAATTGTATTCGAATCCTTCTTGAGGGGAGGAAATGTATCCACCTGAGGCGAATCACAATTTGTAGGGCCAAAATTCATACCTTCCAACATTTTATTTGGATAAAATCATGTTAAAATGAGTATCCGAGGCAGCCTCAAAGAGTAAAGGGTGTAAGAAAAGATCTTTTCTTGCAGCTTGCATAGGCGAAGATATACCACATGATTTGCAAGATCAACCTTTGCAAATTGATTAGCTGTTTCTAGAGTCCAGGCAAGAGTCATAAACAAGTAATGCAAATTGGGTAGAGAATAGTGAAGACTATGGCCCAAAAGGCAGAATTCATGACCAAATTCAATTTTCCAAAACCCTATGGAAGACAGATACCTCGCTTGAGGCACTAGCTTATGATCAGTGGAGTACATTATTTTCTGCAGAGGAGGGTTAACTGGGTTTGAATTCAGGGAGTTTATAGAACAACCTGAGAGGTGACCAGCTTCCCTCGTACAGTGTGTCTTACCGAGTGGCTCCCCAGAAGCTTTGAGGCTCAGAGATTTGCTTTCCCCTGTAAAGAGAAGACTCTATGTCAGTACTGCCCATTCCATCCTACTAGTGCTGCAAACACTTGAAGCTGAAATGTTGCTGGATACCAATACTCCAAGGCCCAGTGCCGAGCCATTACCCTCAGCGTGCTCGGAGGTGATGTCACGTCAGGGAACAGTTTCCATGCATTCTCTGCCATGGATAAGACTCTCTGGCACCTGCCAGCTGGCACATGAGCATGTGTGACTGGTCTCGACGGGCATGGGCAGGACAGCATCTATGGATAGCAGTTGTCCTTGAGTCCTCTTTTTAGACCTTAAGGCTTAATTTTGCTCTTTATTATAGCCTAATCTTGAATCTCTGCTCTCTTTTTTTTTTTTTTTTCCTAGATTTCTTCTTACCTCTTGGCCCTTCAATAAATCCCTGAGGAGATGCTTTTCCTCTTCTGCCTCTTAAACATTATGGTTTGCTAGGGTTCTGTCTTCCGTCCACAGCTATTCTATTAATACATACTCTCCCTGCAGGAGAGAAGGAAGAGCAATGATAGGTCTGTATAAGAAGAGGGAAAGAATGATTTCCAGGAAGGCAGAGGGCTTACAAGAGCCAGAGCTCATAATAGAAATCTGCCAAATGGTGTGAGAAGGAAAGGTGTGAGGCTGGATGAAGCACAGGAGACAGTTGGGAACCAAAGGCTGTGCATGCCAACATCTATTATAAGGTTACAGTTATAGTTTTCTCGTGGATTGAGTTGCTACTCTGTGCCAAGCACCATTGCAGGCACTTTGTAAGCGTCATCACATCATCTAATTATCAACCCCACTGGACCAGATATTAGTCCTGCTTTGCATTACAGAGGAAACTGAGACTTAGAGAGGTTAAGAAAGAAATTTTACCATATTCCCTAGGTAGAATGGATGAAGGGTATTCATCTCAGGTACTGGCTGAATCCAAGCTGATTCTCCACAATATCAAGATATGTGGCTATAACAATATCTCTGATAAGAATTATGCTTTCTGCTCAGCAGGTGAAATCTTTAGTTAATGATATCTCTGCAATTCTAGGGGGCTTCAGCACTCATATTTTTATGGCATAATTGATAATTGTGAAGGGAAACAAGTCTTTTCCTTCTCCTCTTACTTTTAACTGTATATCTATAATGTCTATAATATAATAGATGCTATAGTATCTATAGTAAAATCCCTATGCTATACCCCAGTGAAGAGAGTTGGTAATAGTATTCATCAAAACACAGAACCCTCATTGGGCCAGGTTTTAGCAGTGACCCGGTTGGCTCTGCTTTAGAATTTCAAGAATTCTGATTATCTTTCTCTTTCAAACTCCTGCTTCCATGTGTTACACTTATCTGGAAATGGCCTGCTATTTAGACTTGAAAAAGTTTGAGCCCAGGAAAACAATATTGTCCAACCCAAGGGAGAGTTTTGTCTGGACTTGGGTAATGTTTCTCACTCCTGTTGTTCTCTGGTAGGAAATCTCCAAGAGAAATGGGAGGTGCTAAGATTTGCAATGTCCTAAGATTGGCTGAGACTGCTGATGCTGTGATCATGCATATTAATATTTAGAAATGGTGGAATGAGTTTGTATACATGTAACTTTTAAAAAGTCAGCTAGAGAGTAGTGAGCAATTATAAATTGTTTCATTGTGGATTCTCATATTTTAAAGCCTATCTCTGGGATTAGGAATCAATTGAGCTATTTAACAGCACCCTATACCTCAATGTAGCCAAAATTGTTCTACTTTCCACGAGCACTGCTCCTGCATTGCCTCTCTACCTAGGAAACTGCTGCTTCCCCTGCAAATAAAGAATAAATAAAGCTTGGCAGGTGGCAGCAGTTTTTACTGTCTTATCCCAGCTGCCCTAGAGTCAGCAAGGGCCTGCTGAGCTTCTGCACAACCACAAATTAGCATTACCCAACCTTGAGGCAGGCTGAGATGCAGGTGGAACCTGGGAAGGGAGGCACAAATGTTTCTGCTGCAAGGGCCAGGAGTTGTAGCTGAACTGGGGGAGAGGATTTCTGCAGAAAAGGTTTAGGTCAAGAATGTACCACCTGAGACAAGGAGAGCACCAATAGCCATGAGCACTGAGCAGTCTGCAGCCAGAGCTCAAGTGCTGCATTGAAAATTCCAGACAAAGATCACATAAAAGCAGTTTCCTGGAAACATTCTAAACTGTAGAACACTAAAAAAAAAAAAAAAAAATAGCCCTCTTTAAAATAGAGTTCTAGAATTCTGTAAGGCCTCTTAATACCTGGTATTACCTGATTTGGGATGAGGGTTTTGTTAGACAGGCAGGATCCACACCTTGCTAATATCTGCATGTAGCCCAGGATATTAACCTGGCAGTTTGAGTTGAAAAACCAAGAAACCAAATTGGTAACCAAGAATAGATCCGATGACTTGTATGACCTTTCAAAGAAAAAAAAATAAATGAATGAATAAATGGTTGAGAAAAGAAAATGCAAAAAAGATTTGAAGAGGATTTCTTTGGATAAAGTTGTGCTATAAGTTCCATCTTAAGGAAATGGACTTGGTGGGGAGGGCTGACTTGCTTCTCGCCTCAAGTCTAGCAAGACGGCTTTCAAATGAAACACTTGGGGAGTTTGAGATGTGCTCCCTGGAGTTTAGGAGGCACATTAGGGTGTCTGACGCAAGCCTGGAGAATCCTAGGGGTGAGGCTCGCTAAAGCAGCCTGTGTTCGCAGAGTGGAAGGTTGTGTCAAAGCAGTACCTGCAGAGGACTTGATGATGTCCAGCCAAGATGTCGTCTATCAGTTTCCTATAGCTACCATAAGGTTACCTCACACTGTGTGGCTTAAAGCAACATACATTTATTTTATCACAGTTCTGGAGGCCAGAAGTCCAAAATCAAGGTGTCAGTAGTGCTGTGGTTCTTCCAAAGCCTCTACGGGAGAATCCTTCATGCCTCCTCCAGTTTCTGGGAGCTCCAGGCTTTCCTCGGCTGATGGCTGTATAACTCCATTTTTGCCTCCATCTTCACATCATTTCTCCTCTGTGTCCCTTCTCCCTCTGCATTTTTCTTTTTCTTTTTCTTTTATTTTAGCGTGTTATGGGGGTACAAGTGTTAAGGTTACGTATATTGCCCATGCCCCCCTTCCCCCCTCAAATCAGAGCTTCAAGCATGTCCATCCCCCAAAGGTTGCACCTCTTACTCATTTGGTTGCATATACCCATCCCCTCCTCCCCCCTCCCACCCTCCTGACACTTGATAAATGTTATTCCTATATGTCCACTTAGGTGTTGATCCGTTAATACCAATTTGCTGGTGAGTACATGTGGTGCTTGTTTTTCCATTCTTGAGATACTTCACTTAGTAGAATGGGTTCCAGCTCTAACCAGGAAAATATAAGATGTGCTATATCACCATTGTTTCTTAGAGCTGAGTAGTACTCCATGGTATACATATACCACATTTTATTAATCCATTCATGATGCATTTTTCTTATA
>VSMD01006048.1:0-24048 GCA_008750895.1 Mirza zaza
CGACCAACAGAAAAAGAAAGAAAAGCTTCCCAGACATCACATTCGACTCAGACTGGCATTTACATGAACCGATAAGGTGCCTGCCGGCTCAGAAGAGGCGACCCGCACCGACTGGCCTTCTAACGCTCGCAGACGTCGTGGTGCGAGGTCGGGATGTTGGTGGCAGTATCCAGAGCCTCTCCAAAACTGGATTTCCCTCCGTCTCCCGAGACTCACTTCGTGACCATGAAGACGTGGGCGATGGGGGCAGGAGCAGGCAGACGGGACCGGCCGTGGTGGCCCAGATGGGACCGGGTGGGGTGACGGTGGGGACGCGCCCGGGAAGCACTGGGGGGCTGACGGGCACTGGACGGGGCACCTGTCTGGAAGCGCCTTCGCCTGACACCTGCCTGCCCTGGAGACGGGGCGTCTGGGTACCCAGAACCTGCAGTGGGGATGCCCGTCTCCTGCCTGAGCCCGCCAAGCACACACGGCCTGCTCCAGGAGACAACTGCCGAGGCACCCCGCGTGCCCAGCGAGGTCGGGTGGCAGCAAACACAAGGCATTCTCCCGGGAAATAAGCAGCCTCTGGTGATTCTGCATCGACACTTGGAAGGATACGCACATGGGGCGCGGACGTCACGGCTCCTCTTTGTCCTCAGATCTTTCTAGAAAGCAGCTGGGTCAGAGCTACATGGCCCCACTTCCATGGAAGGCGCTGTGTTTTTCTGCCCCCCACGTTGGCAATGCCACGTGGGCCCCGTCCGCCTAAACCCTGCCACCTAGAAGCTGGAGGTACCTGCGTGCCACCTGCCACCAGCTGGGTGCGGAGGTGCCTCCACCCGGCAGCCAGCGCGAAGGCACAGGACCCGCTCCCCGAGGCCCCCAGCGCATCGTGCAAGCGCTCGCTCTCCCACCTACCATGTTTCCCCGGAAATAAGACAGACTCTAGTATTTATTTTTCCTCAAGAAGACACCCTAGGGCTTATGTTCAGGGGATGTGTTATTTTCCCCTCAAAGCCTCAGCTCGCAGCACGCACAGGACGGCCGGGACCTGACGGGGGGAGCCGGCCTTGTTGGAGGGGCTGCCCGCACCTTTCCGGTCACCTCTGGGATAGTCGCTGTCACGACGGGGCAATGAGAAGGGCTGCTGGTCTTCTTTCCCGCTCCGCGACGACATGCACGGGTTGTGCAGATGCGCTGCGTAGCCACGCCCGTAACTATTTCTGATTTTCGGGGTAGGGCCTCTATTGCACAAATGCCTAGAAGTCCTGCTGGGGCTTATTTTATGGGTAGCTCTTACTTTCGGGGAAACACGGCACTTCTACACTCTCGGAAGTTCTTGTACCTGGGCCAGCCGCACCCATGCGGCCACCCGAACCTAAGCAGCAAGGCCCTGGCTGCAGTCTCGAGGCAAACGAGGACGTCCGTTCCAGCACGTGGACAAAAGGCGCCTGGTCAGTTCTGCCCGCCTCAAAACCGCTGAGCGCAGGGGAGGTGGGAGCCTTCTTGCTCCCACAGGGACGTTTTCTTCGGCCTTCGGCGGGCTCCTCAGCGGACTTCAGGGCAAAGCTGCCAGAGCCCGAGGAGCGCGGTGAGTCCGCCCAGGCCCGAGGGAGGGACGCTGGCCACGCAGGTGCTGAGAGGAGGATCCTCGGGCGTCCTGGACAGGCCTCGGCCCTGTGGAAGCCCGCCCAGTGGCCAGCAGGAGCCCGTTCCAAGAGAGGACGGCCCCGGCCAGGCCTCCGCGGCAGGAGAGGCATCGATCTAGAACCAGAGACAGACGAGTTACAGCCCATCGGGGCAGCTTAAAGCCAGGCAAGAGCGATACGTCTTGTCACCTCTTACTCACCTGGGACCCTGTCCAATCGCTACCAAGACAACGCGCCACTGGCCATCTGGAAAGGAAGGTTATAATTAGTTCTCCATGAACAGACACTGCAAGAAAAATCGGCATTAACAGAACACTGACACCCCCACCAAAACCATCCTGTTAGAAATGACTCACACAGGAATCGCAATTAATTAATCTCGAAATCTGAAATATGTGATTAAGATCTTAAAAGGATTTTTTTTTTTTCCTTTAGGGAAGCACACTAACCTAGCAGACCGTTCTTTTTTTTTTTTTTTTTTTTTTTTTCTGGTAGAGACGGGATCTCACTATGTAGCCCAGGCTGGTCTCAAACTCCTGGCCTCGGCCGTCCTCCCACCTCGGCCTCCCAAAGTGCTGGGATCACGGGCGTGAGCCACCGTGCATGGCCAGCAGAGCTTTCTTTAAGTAACAACCCCAGGGCTTTAGGAACAGGAAGGGGAGCTCACTTCCCGCCCGCTCTCTGTGGGGCCCAGCCGGGGCAGGGGCCTTCCAGTGGGGGGACCGCCGGAAACTCGGGATGGCCCGGCCACCACCGCTCAGCCTCAGATGTCTTCACACCAGAGGAAAAAAATTCCTCAAAGAAATTTCAGAGAAATATTTTAGTTTAAATATGAAAACCGATTTAACTTCACACGGCACGTTGCTATGGAAGCGAAACCATCATTACTGGCGTGGGGAGTCGGGGGCCTCGGGGACCTACGGGGAGGCCCCTTCTAGGCGCGTCTGGGACGCGGCCAAGGGCACGCGGGGGTCACGGGCGCTGTGCCTCCTGGAGCGTGCGGCCGGGCTGCGTGGACGTGGCCGGCCGCCCCTGCGTCTTACCTGGGCTCGGGGAGGCAGCGCCCACCGGCGCCCTGGGCTCCGCCCTGAGGCTCTGAAGGGAAGGAGGGTGGAGGGGCTTCGGCTCCGCGGTCGGCGCCCTGGGAACACAGGAAAGGAGTCTCACCCATGGGACGGACACCAGCCGGCGAGGTGGCAGCTCTGGATCACGGTCCGTCTTCCTGCGAGGAGCGGCGGGTGCATGGCCGGCTCTGCCGGGGCGGCCTCCAGCGCTTTTCCGACCCGGCTGCCCAGACACCAGGGTCTCTGCAGGGGCGTGTCTGGGCCGGGGTCTCTCCCAGGAGCAAAACGGCTTCAGCAGAGGGTCCCGGCACAGCAGGTGGGAGCGCACACTCCTCGAACTCGGAGCTGACCTTCTGCCAAGCTCGTGGAGACGCAGCGTTCGTCTGGACGTGCAACGACATTTCCACCAAACGCCCTCCGGCCAGAGACGGTTTGAAGTTCCAGCATCAATCCAGAATCAAGCGGAAGTCCTTGATTCGTTCACTGAACGCCACGGAGAAACCGGCTTTCGACCGCAGCCCAGACAAAAACGAGCCTCGACCGCCCTGTGCCGACGCCTGCCAGAGGTCTGGTGGCCTCGCCCGGGGACGGGTCACGGCCGGCTGCTCCCGGCCCCTCGCCCCATGGCACTGACATCCGCCGCGGCACAGCGCGGTCCTTCCCGGCGGGGCCAGGGGGCCGGCGTCTGCTCCAGGTAGGGCAGCACGGCTCCGCCCAGAGCCGCCAGCGGAACCGTCGATTCTCCTTCAGAAATGGTGACCAGGCAGGAAGTCGCCGTGACACTCGGGGCGAGGCTTCTCACGTGTCTGGTGGCCGCGGGTGCCGCACGGCACCACACTTGTCAGGGGCCCGGCCCCACGCCGGGATCGCCCGGTTTATCTCGGGGAGCGCCTGTGCACAGTGCGGCCTTCTGGGGGGGGGTGCGTGTGTCAAGGCCCCGGAAGGGTCACGTGCCCCACACTCGGCAGCCGAGTCCTAAGCCGTAGCGACATGCCGTGGTGTCCCCTCGGGGCGCAGGGGCTGCCGACGGGGGTGGGGGGGTCATGCCGGCCCACGGCTGAGAAAGCGGCAGAGTCAAGGAGAATCTCGTTAAACCGAATCAGGACGAGAGGTACAGAGCGTCCCCCCGCAGAGAACGCGTTTAGAGGACTGACGAGCTAGCAACGGGACCACCATCTGTGGAAGTCAGTCGCCAAGCCAACATCATCAGTCCTATGAAAACAAGGAGACTATTTCGGTTTCTCTAGAATGTTCCGCAACCATCCCCAAAGGCCGCTCTGTCTCGTCGGTGCATCGCCTGCGTGTTTGACGGTTCTCTTAATCAGAACCCCGTTCTCTCTGCCCTCCCGCTCTCTTGCAGAACCGCCATGACCAGACTAGCCCACCCGGCCACTTGCGCTGGCACCCAGGGAGCATGGGGGCGGGGCTGGGACCCCCCAACACCGCAGCCCCCAGGGCACGGCGCCGCCGCCAAACCCCTGAGCCTCAGCGCCCTGGCACCTCCCTCCTGGTTCCCCAACGGCGTGCCACGTCCCTGCAATGTGTGCGTGAGGGCACCCCGGTCACCCCAACGCAAGACTCCGCTCCGGGGAAGGCTCATCGCTGGCGACCAGCACGCGGAGGCCGCCAGTCAGGGCACCCGCACAGCGCAGACACTGGCCAGCCCGGCCCCGCGGCCCCTGGACCCCAGTGCCGGGGCTGGCGATGCTGCAGCCGCTGGTCAGAGCTCACATCTCCTCCACTCCGAAGTGTGGGAGGGAGGCTGGGGAGCGAGGCCCTGGCCAGGTGTGAGGCTGTTCTGGGCGCACAGCGCAACCGAACGTTCCGGGGAGGACAGGGAGCGCGACAGCCCCTGCCAGGCGGGACCAGAACAGAGGACCCAGAGGAGGACGGGGGAGAAGCCCCAGGGGTGGGGGCAGGAGCGGAGTTTTCACCTCCTGGACCCCCACGCCGGGCGGGGGTGAAATCTGCGGCTCTGGGCTGATCGCGCCCTCCCCGTCTTTGCACGGCTCGCAGCGCAGACTCGCCACACAAACGCCAGGTTCTTCCCCCCATCCCAAAACCGCTCTTAGGGACAGAGGCATCCTGGTCAGTCCCAGGCACCACACGGCGGGTCGCTGCGACAGCCCCGCCCGCCAGGAGCTTATCGCGTGTAGGAGCCTCAGGAGCAGACGCCCAAACCCCGCAGCGCGGGACAGCAGTCAGAGCGGGCTCAGGACGCGCAGTCTGCCCGACCTTCTCAGGCCCGGGCCTCAGCCGCGACCCCCGCCCGCGGACCCCTCTGCTTGGGAGCCCGACACCCTGGGGTCGCGACGAATCCACAACCTCTGCCCACGAGCGCGTTTTTGCATTTGCGAAGGGAGAGAGGCTGACGCTGGAGCAAGCGCCAGGCACGCTCTCCCCTCCTGCGTCCTGTGTTTCAGAGCGCGTGGTTTTAGATTCACAGCTGTGCAAGTGTTTTAAGAAGGCGTTTAGACGCGTGCCCAGGGCTGGGCAACCCGTCCCTGTCCCGTCACCTGGCAACGGCTCTCGACTCCGCACGAGGAAATGAAGAGGACGTGAGCGTGGTTTCCGCCGCGGTCTTTATTAGCCACGGACAGTTCGCGGGCGGGCGTCTCCACTCACGCCGGCACAGAGACGCAAGAGAACATCTCAGGGCTCGTGCAAACAAAGTTGTCAGAACGCAGTGCAAAGATCAGAACAGAGGCACGCTTCCCCCGTCCCCAGCGTCACAGGCGACTGCAGTCTTCGCAGGGACGCCGCGTCCACACCGCTCGGCGCACGCTCGGGCTCGGGGCCGCCGGAATGGGGCGCACCCCGCCGTGGGTACCAGCGGGGGGCCCCCCACATCCCCGCCACGCGCCCGGTGCCAGAGCCGCGGCTGGGCCTGGGGGGCCACGCAGCTTCAACTGCGAGAGCCGAACACGCCCGTGTCCCGGGCAGGGAAGTCTGGGGTGCCGGCGGCTGGGCAGGGGCTGCACCTTCAGCCCGAGATCTTGGAATTTGGCTGGAGATAGTCACGTTGTATGTACAATATCCAACTCCTTTTTAAAAACTCCTACGTGACCGGCGTTCTCTATGGAAACGAAGCAATGACACACACCCCGACTCCCGCTCACACGGCTTTCCTGCCCGTCCCCCCCTCCACGCGGAAGGAATCGCGGCCTGTAGGCCGTGCCCGCCCCCGGCACACAGAGACCCCGCCCCCGGCACACAGAGACCCCGCCCCCGGCACACAGAGACCCCGCCCCCGGCACACAGAGACCCCGCCCCCTGCCCCCCAGACGCAGCGGGGCTCGGGGTCCACGTCTGCTCACTCTCCGTGTGCACACTCGAGCCAGACGGGCTCCGGGTTGAGACCCCCAAATCCGAGCATGAGACACCCCCGTGAGCCCGTCGCCCTGACAACCGGTTGCCCTGACGACAGGTCGCCGCCCACTCTGTGCAGCCCGAGCCCGGCAGGCCCCAGGGGACCCGAGAGGCCCGTCCCGGCTGTGCCGTGGCCTCACCACGCCCCAAACCCGGAGGTCAGGGGTGCTGCTGCCCAGAGCCGACTGCCTGCGGGGACGACCCCTCCGACCTCGGTCTCACCGCGCAGCTTTGGGCGACCCGAGCGAGCAAGCCCGAGCAGAGCGCCACGGGGGCGGGGCCGCACTTACGGGACAGCCCGTGGGCGCCCTTGGGCAGGTACTCGAACAGCAGGGAGCCGTCGTCCCCCAGCACGTCCGCCTTGAGGGACAGCAGGCTGTTCTTGCTCATGAGCGCCGCGCGCAGGTTGGCCACCGCGGTCGCCTGGTGCAGCGCGTCGTCCTTCTCGGGGGTGAGGGGCGGGCCCAGGTAGCCGGCTTCCCCGCCCAGCAGGCCGTCCTCCACGTGCGCGTAGAGCTCCGCCCGCTCCCCGCGGATGTCCGAGCCGCCGGCTTCCGCGAGGGCCAGGTCCGTACCTGGGGGCAGGGGACACACGTTAGACACACACGGGCCGGCGCGAGACGCCCCAGGGGGAAGTGTGGGGGGTTTGGGGAGAAGAGGCCGCGAGGCCTAACCTAGCCCCCACCCGGGCCAGGGCCCCAACCCAGCCCATCCCTCCCGGTCTGTCCGTCCTGCCAGCCCAGGCCGCGATCCCCCTCGGCCTGCACAGTGGTGGCCCAGGTCTCAGGGGCAGCTGGACTCCCATGGATGGGGCCACCCCGCCCCGTGTGGGGCCAGATCTGGCTCCGGGCTCTGCGCCAGTGCCCAGGGCGTGATGCATCAGTGACCCAAACGTGAGAGCTAAAACTATTAACCTCTTAGGAGAAACCCTGTGTGACCCCAGATTTGGTGACAGGTTCTTAGACACGGCACCAAAAGCACAAGCAACAAGACAGGTAAATTGGACTTCATCAAAATTAGACTTCTGTGCCTCAAAGGCCACTACGGAGAAAGTGAGAAGACAGCACACAGAACGGGAAAAGCAGTTCTGCAGGTCCCAAGCGTGAGGATGAAAACACAGGGTGGAACCCGATTTAAAATGGGTAAGAACATCTGACTAAATATTTGCCCAAAGAACACACACAAGTGGCCAATGGGCACACAACAAGATGGTCACTCCTCACCAGGGAAGAGCCCAGCAAACCACCAGGAGACCCCACCTCACTCCGACCCAATGGCTGGAATGAAAAAGTTAGATAACACGCCAGGCGCGGCGGCTCACGCCTGCCTGTGATCCGGCACTCTGAGAGGCCGAGGTGGGAGGATCACTTGAGTTTAGGAGTTTGGGACTAGCCTGAGCAAGAGCGAGACCCTGTCTCTACTATAAATAGAAAAATTAGCCGGGCACGGTGGCACATGCCCATAGTCCCAGCTACTAGGGAGGCTGAGGCAGGAGGATCCCCTGAGCCCAGGAGTGTGAGGTTGCTGTGAGCTAGGCTGATGCCACAGCACTCTGCCCAGGGTGACAGAACGAGACTCTGTCTCAAAAAAATAAAAAGGCTGCACAGTAACATCGGCAAGGATGTGAAGAAGCCGCACCGCTCAGACGCTGCTGGTGGGCGTGTGAGATGCTGCCCCCGTGGCGAGGTGGGCAGTCCCTCCAGACGCGAAGTGCAGAGTTGCCGGGGCCCAGCTACTCCCCTTGCGGGCGCACGCCCAAGAGAAATGAGAACACGCGTCCACACGGCAGCAGCTGGCGTGTGAACGTTCACGCAACACCATGCACAACCCTCCATCTCCTGCGGAAAGGCAGACACGCGTGGCCGGCTGTGCGGTGCAGTACCCTCCGGCCACGAAAAGGAACGACGCTCCGGCACAGGCCGCGTCATGGACGGACTTGGAAATCGACGAGCTCGGTGACGCCAGACGTGGAAGGCCACAGGTCACGTCGTTTGCTTTCTTCTTTTTTTTTTTTTGAGACAGAGTCTCGCTCTGTTGCCCAGGCTAGAGTGAGTGCCGTGGCGTCAGCCTGGCTCACAGCAACCTCCAACTCCTGGGCTCAAGCAATCCTCCTGCCTCAGCCTCCCGAGTAACTGGGACTACAGGCATGCGCCACCATGCCTGGCTAATTTTTTCTATATATATTAGTTGGCCAATTAATTTCTTTCTATTTATAGTAGAGACGGGGGTCTCGCTCTTGCTCAGGCTGGTTTCGAACTCCTGATCTTGAGCGATCTGCCCGCTTTGGCCTCCCAGAGTGCTGGGATGACAGGCGTGAGCCACTGCGCCCGGCCACATCGTTTCCTTTCTATCAAATGTCCCCAGAGCCGGGAAGAGAATGGGGGTTACCGGGGGCGGGGCGGGCGCTGGGGGGCGGGGCAGGTGCCGGGGGTGTGTCCTCCTGGTGACGCAAGGCTCTCAGAGGAACACACTGTGGACGCACAACCCCACAAAAACACCGAAAACTCTCGGTCACACGCCCCAGGTGGGCGGACAATGAGGTGTGGGGATTCTTTCAGTAAAGCTGCTACTCACACAGAAAGGAACCGACCCTGGGTCATTAATGCAACAGATTCCACCGAGTTCCATGCTGAGGCCAGTCGGGCTCGGGGGCCAGCCCTCTCCAGCCACGGACAAGCCCACGGCCAGCAGACCCGGGGCCAGCGCGGGGCAGGGTGGGAGCCGCCGCCTGCAGCCCATGCGGGAGAGACGGGGACAGGGAGACCTTCCAGAGGCAGAGGCGGGGCGGGGCAGGGACTGCCAGACACCCCCCCTCCCCCAGCTGCATGGGCGACCCGGGCACGGAGGTAAGAAAACCTTTCTATTCCTGTCCTGGAAGAGGAGGTTGGGAGGCGGAGGTCGCAGGATGGCAGGAAGGCTGTCAGAGGGAGGAGGCCATCAGAGGGAGGAGGCTGTCAGAGGGAGGAGGCCATCAGAGGGAGGAGGCTGTCAGAGGGACAGCCAACAAACATTAATATTAAGGAATTGCTCACTTTTTTTTTTTTGAGTCAGAGTCTCACTCTGTTGCCTAGGCTAGAGTGCCGTGGCGTCAGCCTCGCTCACAGCAACCTCAAACTCCTGGGCTCAAGCGATCCTCCTGCCTCAGCCTCTCGAGTAGCTGGACTACAGGCATGCACCACCATGCCCAGCTCATTTTTTCTATATATTTTTAGTTGGCCAAGTAATTCCTTTCTATTTTTAGTAGAGACGGGGGTCTCACTCTTGCTCATGCTGGTCTCGAACTCCTGACCTTGAATGATCCACTGGCTTGAGCTCCCAGAGTGCTAGGATTAGAGGCGTGGGCCACCACACCCCAGCCTAACTTTTTTTTGAGATGGGGTCTGGCTCTGTTGCCCAGGCTGCAGTGCAGTGGCCCAATCACAGTTCATTGCAGCCTCAATCTGGTGGGTTCAAGTGATCCTCCTGCCTCAGCCTCCCGGGTAACTTGGACTACAGGCTTGTGCCACTGCAAAATTGCTACCTTTTCAATGGGTATTGTGTTAATTTAAAAAAAAAAAGTCCTGATACCCAGAAGTGTGATTGCTGGATCACACATTAATTTTATATTTTTAATTTTTTTAATTGCCACACTGTTTTCCACAGACGCTGCGCATTCTGCGTTCCTAGCCGCACACGCAGGGCTCTGCCTCTCCACGTCCTCCCAGCACTTGGCGCTTCCCCAGCGGGTGTGAGGCGGTGTCTCCTGCAGCTTTGACTGCATCTCTCATTATTAACAATGCTGAGCTGCTCACTGGCATTTGTATGTCTTTGGAGAAATGTCTGTCCAGTCCTTTGCCCACTTCTGAATAGGGTTGTTTTTTTGCTTGCTGTTGAGTTTTAGGAGTTCCCTATATATTCTGGGTTTCAATCCCTTGTCCCATAAGTGATTTGGAAGCATTTTCTCGCAGGAAGAGGGTGAATTTTCAACTGTGGTCCTTGACAGGGGTCGGGATCAGAACCACAGGGACAGGGGTCGGGATCAGAACCACAGGGACAGGGGTCAGAACCACAGGGACAGGGACCAGAACCACAGGGACAGGGACCAGAACCACAGGGACAGGGATCAGAACCACAGGGACAGGGACAGGGATCAGAACCACAGGGACAGGGACAGGGATCAGAACCACAGGGACAGGGACAGGGATCAGAACCACAGGGACAGGGACAGGGATCAGAACCACAGGGACAGGGACAGGGACCAGAACCACAGGGACAGGGACAGAGATCAGAACCACAGGGACAGGGACCAGAACCACAGGGGCAGCGACAGGGATCAGAACCACAGGGACAGGGACCAGAACCACAGGGACAGGGACAGGGATCAGAACCACAGGGACAAAGGGCATGAAGCCAGGGAGGAGGACAGGCGCATGTGGAGCCGAAGCAGAGACACCCTTGGGCCATGGGCCACTGGCCACTGTCTGCGAAGCTGCAGAAACAGAAATGCACAGGCCGTTCATGAACATTCCTCGGAGCGGTACCACCAGGGCCGAGCAGCTCGGAGCCGGCCTCCCTGGGAAGGGCTCACCCGCCGAGCAGCTCAGAGGGAGCCCCGAGGAGCACTGGGGCCCAAGCCAGGCTGGGAGGCCATGTGTGCCCCGACCCATGGGGCTGTCACCTCCTGGGGGCAGGGCGACCTGTGCCCTTCGACCTGGACAGGCCTGACCTCAGGAGCGTGTGCACGACCCTGCCAGGGGCCGGTGACACCCAGAGACACCCCCGGGGCTGTTCAGGCTGCTTCTCACGCCTTTTGGAGATGTCTGAAGGACGTTCTCTGTTTTCTCAAACTGTGTTCCGTTTACTGTGTTTCTGTCAATCCCTCCGTGGTGCGTCATGTTAACGTTGCATTTCTAGCAACTAAATGTGCAGATTATGTCAAAATGTAAACTGAGGCCTTGCCTTAGTTGTTAGGGATGCCGTAACCAACACTGCAGGCTGGGCGGCTCAGCCAGCACGAATCTGCATTTGTGCACGCTGGAGCCTGGAACATGCCAGAACATGCCGGAACATGCCAGAACATGCCAGAACATGCCGGAGATCTGTGTGGGGAGAGGCCTCCCTGCCCAAGTGGCAGATGTGTCACCTCCACGTGAGCTCTCCTGGCTTCTCTTCGGCCCCGGGAGCAGAGTGTGCATATGCAAGGTGTCTCCTCTCGCAAGGACACCAGCCCTGTCCGGTCGGGGCCACTCTTGTGACCTCATTTAACAGGAATGACCTCCCTGAAGGCCCATCTGCAAATACAACCACACCCGGGTACGGGCTTCAGCACAGGAATTTGGGGTAGGGGTGGGGGACACAAAAATCCATCCATCACAGGATTAAAACCAAAAAGCACCTGATTTTAAAACCAACATTTTTTTATTATTTTTTTATTTTATTTTATAGACAGGGTCTCACTCTGTCACCCAGGCTGGAGTGCAGTGGCGTCATCAGAGCTCACGAACTCCTGGGCTCAAGCGATGCTCCTGCCTCAGCCTCCCAAAGCACTGGGATTAGAGGTGTGAGCCACCACACCTGGCCCCAAACCAAAATTTTAATATAGGTTATATTAACAATGTAAGTTGAAAAGCATGTAAAAGAAATCAGGACCAGCCGGGCACGGTGGCTCACGCCTGTAATCCTAACATTCCGGAGGCCGAGGCGGGAGGATTGTTTGAGGTCAGGAGTTCGAGACCAGCCTGGGCAACACAGCAAGACCCTGTGTCTAGAAAAACTTTAAAAATTAGTGGGGGGGTGGTGGTGGTGGTGCCTGCAGTCCCAGCTACTAGGGAGGCTGAGGCAGGAAGAGTTTGAGGCTGCAGTGAGCTATGATGAACCAGTCTCTAAAAAAAAAAAAAAAAAAGAAAAGAAATGTAATTATGCAGAAAAATGCTTACAGATGCACTTTGTCTAAAATTTTACTTCTCGCTTTACAAGTGTTTAAAATGTATTCCTTATTTCTAAAGTGTCACGCTTCTTATCCAAGTTAAAATCACGTTTCCTCATTTACTACAACTATCAAAAAGTTCTACATAAGAAATTCTCTTTAATTTCGCATGGCTAGTTAGTTAGCTTTGTGTCGTTATATAGTTAGTCAGGTAACTCGGTGGGTAGAAGACAGGCTTTTGGGTGTCGACCCCGGAGCAACTGAACACCCCTGCGCAGGGGTGACCCCTGACCCTCTCCTGCCACATACAAAAACCAACTTGACACATGGATCTATGATAAGATTTCTAGGAAAACACCACAGGAGAGAGTCTTTGTGACCACAGGCGAAGATGTCTTAGATAGGACCCAAAGAGCATGAGCCATAAAAGAAAAAACTTCACAAATGGGACTTGATCAAAATGTAAAACGTCTGCTCCTCAAAAGACAATTTTCAAGCCAGGCATGGTGGCGCATGCCTGTAGTCCCAGCCACTTGGGAGGCTGAGGCAGGAGGATGGCTTGAGCCCAGGAGTTGGAGGTTACAGTGAACTAGGCTGACGCCACGGCACTCTAGCCCGGGCAGCAGAGTGAGACTTCGTCTCAAAAAAAAAAAAAAAAAAAAAGACATTGTTCGGTGAAAAGGGAGCCAGAGACCGCAGACGGCATTTGCAAAGCACACACCTAGCTTAGGACCTGCAGCCAGAACATACAAAGAACCCTCACAACTCAGTGAGGAAAAGGGCAAAAGAGTCGGACAGACACTTCCCCAAAGAAGAGATGTCGAAAGCAAGTAAGTGCATCAGGCTGTTTGTCGTCACTGGGGCGAACCATCTCCTGCTCACGCCACAGTAAGTTGCAGTGCAAACACCCTGACTAATGCAGGGCAAAAAGACCTCAACAGCACTCCACAAAAAATGACCTGTGAATGGGTAATAAACCCTCAAGAGAAATTCAACATCATCAGCCATCAAAGAAATGCAAATTAAAAACCATAGACGCCCCTCCACAGCCTCCAGAATGGTTAAAACTTAAAAGACAGCGCACGGAACTTCACACACCGCGGCTGCGAGTGTAAAATCACACACCCGCTTAGGAAAGCCGCCTGCCGGTTTCTCATAAAGTTAAACATACGCTACCCCGCGGCCCGGCAACTCCACTCCTGCGTATTTACCTAAAGGCAACCGAAACACGCTCACACAGAGACTCGCACGAGACTGCTCACAGCAGCTTTATTCACAACAGCAAACGCTGGAAACAGCCCGGTGTCCACCAACAGGTGAATGAATAAGCAAACTGTGTCACAGCCAGACGACAGGACATGATCTGATTTATTGCTGCGCACAACACGAATGAGCCTCAAACACACGCCAAGAGTCACGGCGCCGGCGCAGAAGGGACGGGAAGGGACAGGGCTGGGGCCGGAGGAGCCCAGGCAGCAGCCCGGGAGGAGGTGCAGCTGCCCCGCCCTGGGCGGGACAGCAGGACAAACCTACCCAGGTGACAAAAATGCACAAAACTAACCGCACACAAATGAGCACAGGAGAAAATCGGAGAAACCTGAATAAGGCCGGCGGATTGCGTTAACAGCCAGACCACGTCACAGTCCTGGTGGTGGCATTTTTACGAGGTGCCACCGTTGGGAAAACTGCACGAAGGCTATGTCCGTCCGTTTCTCGCTGCTGTGACAGAAGGCCACCTCTACGGACAACAGACATTTATGTCTCACGGGTCCGGAGGCCGCAGAGCCCGACATCGAGGAGCGGGCGTCTGGCGGCATCTGGTGAGGGCCCTGCGGCTGTGCAGAAGGTGGCAAGGAAAGGGGGCCCCAGTGCAAGTCCCGCCCCCTCCCAGGCCCCCAGCACTGCTACAAGAGCACTTAGATCTCAGCCTGAGTTTCGGCCCAACACTCAACCATAGCAAAGGGCACACGGATTTCTCTATATGGTGTGTTTGTTTGTTTGTTTGAGACAGAGTCTCACTCTGTCGCCTGGGCTAGAGTGCCGTGGCATCAGCCTAGCTCACAGCAACCTCAGACTCCTGAGCCTCCTGCCTCAGCCTCCCGAGTAGCTGGGACGACAGGCATGTGCCACCATGCCCGGCTAATTTTTTCTATACATTCTTAGTTGTCCAATTAATTTCTTTCTATTTTTAGTAGAGACGGGGTCTTGCTGTTGCCCAGGCTGGTTTCGAACTCCTGACCTTGAGCGATCCTCCCGCCTCTGCCTCCCAGAGTGCTAGGATTTACAGGCGTGAGCCACCGCGCCCGGCCTCTATATGGTTTTTTTGTATCTGCGTGTAAATCTGCGTATCTCAAGACGGGGGAAAAAAAAGTTGAGTTGGCAAAAAAAACACAAGCTGGACACAAGCGCACAGGGTGGTCTGCCCAGGAGGCTGCCCTGGGGGAGGGGCTGACTGGAGGGGGCTCCGGGACTCTGGGGTGAGGGAATGTTCTCTGTCTTTCTTTTTGTTTTGAGCCAAGTCTCACTCTGTTGCCCAGGCCAGAGTGCAGTGGCGTCCTCACAGCTCACCGTAGCCTTGAATTACTCAGCTCAAGCCATCCTCCTGCCAGAGCCTCCAGAGTAGCTGGGACTGCAGGGAGGTGCCACCACTCCCAACTAATATTTTTATTTTTTGTAGAGACAGGAGATCTCACTATGTTAGCTCAGGCTGGTCTCAAATTCCTGGCCTCAAGTGATCCTCCTGCCTCAGCCTCCCAAAGTGCTGGGATTACAGGCGTGAGCCACTGCTCCTGGCCACTATCTTGTTGACAGAGGTACACATGTTTGTCAAAACTCACTAAACTCCCCACTCGAGTGGTTAAAACGAAAGAGACAGACGACACACAAAACTGGCTAGGGTGTGGAGTGACCAGACTCCTCGTTTGTTATTGGTGAGGAGGTCATGCAGCCACTTAGGGAGAAAGTTCGGTGGTTTCTATGAATTTAGACACATCCCTTCCCTACGACCCAGCCATTCCGATCCTCGGTATTTACTCAAGAGAAACGAAGATAGACATCCACAAAACAGGCTTGCCAAAATGTTCCCAGAAGCTTTCTTCACAGCAGCAAAACCTGGCAATGGCCCAGATGTCTAGCGACAAGAGACCAGATAAACAAGAGGCGGAATATCAGACAATGGAAAACGATGCCGTGATAAAAAGGCATGAACTACAGGTGGACACAGCAACCTGGGCCCGCTGGGCCTGGCACAAACACACCCAGGCAAGGCAGGCACCTCAAGACACCTGGCAAGATGATGGCACTGCAGGGGTCATTCGGATGGAGTGGGTCACGGATCACACAAAATCGACCCAGACCTGTGCAGGGAGAGTTGTCCGAGGAGGCTGCCTGTGGGGGAGGGGCTGCAGGTGGGGGGCCTGGGGGGGCTCCCAGAGGAAGTCCTGCATCTCGGTAGGGCTAGGTACCTGCATTCATCAATGCTTATCAAAGAACGCATTCGAGATTGGTGCATTTCACAGCGTATAAAATTTAGCTAAAAGACATAAACACGTTTAGCTCCAATTACCAATACGCCCGCTGTAGCATCTGGGATGTCATATACTGATGTCTACAACTTACTTTGAAATGCATTAGAAACAAGATGGGTTTGGGGGCTGCTAGATGGATAAATACGTAATGAAGCAGCCACAGCAAAATGTTGCCACTGGGGGTCTGGGCAGTGGGCGTGTTCTCCATTTCATTTTTTCCAACCTCAGATGTGAATATTTTCCCAATACAACGTTAGGGGTAGGAACAAAAAATTAACCCAACTGTATACCTGAAATGTGTGCAGTTTATCGTACCTCAAAAAAATAGAAAATAGGGATGGCGGCCAGGCGCGGTGGCTCACGCCTGTAATCCTAGCACTCTGGGAGGCCGAGGCGGGCGGATTGCTCGAGGTCAGGAGTTCGAAACCAGACTGAGCAAGAGCGAGACCCCGTCTCTACTGTAAATAAAAATAAATTAATTGGCCAACTAATATATATATATAGAAAAAATTATCTGCGCATGCCTGTAGTCCCAGCTACTCGGGAGGCTGAGGCAGGAGGATCGCTTGAGCCCAGGAGTTTGAGGTTGCTGTGAGCGAGGCTGACGCCACGGCACTCACTCTAGTCTGGGCAACAAAGCAAGACTCTGTCGCAAAAAAAGAAAAGAAAATAGGGATGGCAAATCTCCCCCAGAACGTCTCGCTACCCCATGCACGATCGTGTGGCAGGCTGACAACGTCCCCACGAAGACACCCACGTTCTGATCCCCGGGGCCTGTGGCTACGTCACCTTCCACGGCAAAGGGGACTCTGCAGACGCAATCCAGTTGTGGATCTGGAGTTGGGGAGACTGGCCCGGGCTATTATCTGGGGGGCCCTGCGCGGACTCGCCAGGTGCTGGAAGGTGGGGAGGCAGGACAGTCGGAGGACAGTGCGGTGGAGGGTGGGAGGATGGGGAGCGGGTTTCCAGAGGCGGGAAGGGCAGGCACAAGTGTCCCCCGGAGCCCAGAGGGACCAGCTACAGCCCTGCCAGCCCGTGAGACCTCCGAGAAGCCTGAGATAAAGCTTGTGTCGCTTCAAGCCACGAAGTCTACATAATAAAAATTATCATCATATGACAGCAGCAAAGGGACCAGTGCAGCTCGTGACCCAGAGCACCCCGAAGCCCCTGCCAGAAACACCCCACTGTGAGCACCGAAAGACTCCCACTGCAGGGTCCGACGGCCCCAGAGAGGAGCCTGGGGCAAGCTGCTTAAAAGTTCAGTGCCAGCAGGCGGGGCCTGAGTCCAAGACGGGTGCAAGGGGCCTCTGGGTGCCACCACGCCAGCCAACCGAGCAGTGGGGCTCAGTTTTTAAAAAGTTTGCAAGAAGTAGTAGCATAAGAGTTTTCAAATGAACACTTAAAAATTACTTTTTTTTTTTTTTTTTTTTGAGACAGAGTCTCACTCTGTTGCCCAAGTTAGAGTGCCGTGGCCTCAGCCTAGCTCACAGCAACCTCAAACTCCTGGGCTCAAGCGAACCTCCTGCCTCAGCCTCCCAAATCGCTGGGACTACAGGCATGCGCCACCATGCCTGGCTAATTTTTTGCTATATATTTTTAGTTGGCCAATTAATTTCTTTCTATTTTTTTGGTAGAGATGGGGCCTCGCTCTTGCTCAGGCTGGTTTCAAACTCCTGACCTCGAGCTGTCCTCCCGCCTAGGCCTCCCAGAGTGCTAGGATTACAGGTGTGAGCCACCGTGCCAGGCCTGGGCTAGAAACTTCAAATGCACTTTGTCAGACCCTCATTGGGCTCCCCCGCAGCCAGGGAGGCCATGGGGGTGTCAGCGTGGGCCTGGCCAGGCGCCTGCCAATCCGCACCAGTGAGCGCTGAACTCCACGAGCACATGTCAATGCACGCTGTCTCTCGGAAGCTGCCGGGTTAGAATGCATCTGGGCTTCTGCTTGGAAAATTACTCTGAAAAGCTAACAGGGCCCAGAGCCCCCAGGGCCCAAGGAGGAGGCCCCAGTGAGCTGCAGTGACCACTAATACTCTTCTTTAGAAAAGGCCTTTTCTCCTCTAAATGGAATGAGAATAAAAAATACTCTTCTCTAAGATGTAATAAATCTTTAATGAAAACAAACTGAATTTGGCCGGGTGCGGTGGCTCACGCCTGTAATCCTAGCACTCTGGGAGGCCGAGGCGGGAGGATCGCTCAAGGGCAGGCGTTCAAGACCAGCCTGAGCAAGAGCAAGACCCCGTCTCTACTAAAAAAATAGAAAGAAATTAATTGGCCAACTAAAAATATATAGAAAAATTAGCCGGGGATGGTGGCGAATGCCTGTAGTCCCAGCGACGCAGGAGGCTGAGGCAGGAGGATTGCTTGAGCCCAGGAGTTGGAGGTTGCCGTGAGCTAGGCTGACGCCACGACACTCTAGCCCTGGCAACAGAGCGAGACTCTGTCTCAAAAAAACAAAAAAAAGCCAACAAACTGACCTCCATGGAGATCAGGATTTAGGCTTCCAAACCCCAGCCCCAGGGCCAGGGAGGAGGATGGAGGCTTGAGTCTGGGGCGTAACCGGCGGCCGAGGCAACACGGGCAGCATCGTCCCACGCACAAGCCCACGGCTGCCTGTCCCGTCTTAGCAACTCAGACTCAAATGACGGAAGCGTTGCACGGTTGCCGTGGCAACCCAAGGGATTTACGACTCTGACAAAAGTACGCAGCCGAGATCACTTGTTGGATTCTAAAAACACCTTCTGCTCGACAAGTGCATTTAAAACGCCCAACCCACAGGCTTAAGGATCGCACGGTCTCTTCGAACCTCGACCGCTCTGGGAGGCCGAGGCGGGAGGATCACTCAAGGTCAGGAGTTTGAGACCAGCCTGAGCAAGAGCGAGACCCGATCTCTACTAAAAAAAAAAAAAGAAAAGAAAAAAAGAAAGAAAAGAAAAAAAGAAAGAAAAGAAAGAAGTTAATTGCCCAACTAAAAATATATAGGGAAAAAATAGCCGGGCATGGTGGCGCATGCCTGTAGTCCCAGCTACTCGGGAGGCTGAGGCAGGAGGATCGCTTGAGCCCAGGAGTTGGAGGTTGCTGTGAGCTAGGCTGATGCCACGGCACTCACTCTAGCCTGGGCAACAGAGTGAGACTCTGACCAAAAAAACACAAAAACACACACCTCAACCGGCTCTCACAAAGGCCTCCAGCATGTCACCCGCAGGTGATTTACGGGCCGCCCAGTCCTGGGACCAGGGAGTCCTCAGGCTGGGGGTGGGGGCAGAAAGGAGCCCGCAGGGTCCCGTGCCAGACGGCGGGTCCGGCCCAGTGTGCCGTAGCTTTCGTGACCGTGGTGAAATGCGCCTGACATGACCTTCACCACTCCAGCCATGCGTGCGCACAACTCAGTGACAGCAAACACCGTCACTCCTCGCTGACGACGGGACCATCACGGCTCACTGCCGCCTCCGTCCCCAGCAGCCCGGACTCCAGAGCGCGTTCCCCGACCTGGGGCAGGGCCTGGCGTCTGGGAGCAAGTCCTCCCTGTGCCGCCGGCAGGGGGAGACGTGAGCCTGTCCCCTGCCTGCCGCGGCCGCGACGGGCTCGGCGCAAGCTGCGGTCATTGTCACCCGCTGGGCCCAGAAACAGCGCCTGGGACTCAGCAACCCTTTGATTCACTGTTTGCTAGTCTGGGAGACGGACACGAAACCGTCACTCGGGTTTGCGAGGAACGGCTGCCGCAAAGCTGAGCTCAGAGCCCCTCGAAACTGACACAGTGAATCTATGTGGGGCCCGGGAAGAGACCCCCACGCTGCGCAGCCACGTTTGGGGCAAGGGGAAAAACTCCCGCCTTTTCGTTTGAACCTGCACTTTTGTGTGTGTGTGTGAGACAGAGTCTCACTTTGTTGCCCAGGTTACACTGAGTGCCGTGGCGTCAGCCTAGCTCACAGCAACCTCAATCTCCTAGGCTCTGAGCGATCCTCCTGCCTCAGCCTCCCGAGTAGCTGGGACTACAGGCATGCGCCACCACGCCCGGCTAATTTTTCTATATATTTCTAGTTGGCTAATTAATTTCCTTCTATTTTTAGTAGAGACGGGGGTCTCGCTCTGGCTCAGGCTGGTCTCGAACTCCTGAGCTCGAGCGATCCTCCCGCCTCAGCCTCCCAGAGTGAACCTGCGCTTATCAGCAAATGCAAAGTGCGCACCCCTGGCTGTGGGAGGCTGCTCTGCAGCACAGCTTCCTCCGAAAGCCATGTCCACCCCCCACCCCATCCCCCGTACACCCTCCACCTCCGCGCAGGGCCGCCCACGTCACGGCAAGCCGAGGCTCCAAGGACAAACATATTCACGTGACTCTTTGCTCGAGTCGCACGACAGCAGCGGCCCAGCGAACCTGAGGGGTGGGGCTCGGGCTGAGGCCACCCTGCGGCCGGCTAGGTCAGTCGTCCCCGTCGGGCTCACGGGGAGCCCCCACACGCAGGGGAGCCGCCCCCGTGAGCCAGACCTCAGCCCGACCAGGGGCGAGGCCGCCCCCCAGGTGTCACCCAGCCCCGTCCCTCGGCCTCACGGAGCCCTGGGGAGGCCCCGCGTGTGGGTGGTGCCAGTGCTGTGCTGATGGGGGCAGACACGTGGGGCTCCTCTGGGCCCTGGAGCCACCCAGGCCTGGGGGACGGGCTGGCCGCACTCCCTGGGGTCTCACCGCTTTCCCGCGGAAGGAGGGGATCCCAGGGGGCCACCAGTGTGGGCCTGGACAGGCACCACTCCGTGCACAAAACGGACAGCCACGAAGCCGCGGACACACGTGCCCGGGGGCGGCTCACCCCGCCCGCAACAGACAAAGGGCTTACTTGAGTCTCTCCCGCCGAAGGGCCACCCGGAAGCCGGGAGGAAGGCGCAGCCTGGCGAGCTGGCCCGGCTGTCGGCCTCCACCTGCTGTGTGATGTGCCGCACCGTCTCCTTGTTTTTCCGGTTCTTCCTGCGGCCCGTGGGCTGCCAGCCGTCCCCGGCACCCTGCTCCGAGAAGGAGTTGTGCCCGGCGCCGTCCTTGGCGGGCGGGAGCTCGCCACCCACGTACGGCGCCGGGGAGACCTGCTCTTCCTTGATGCGCAGAGGCCCGTAGCCCAGGTCGCCCGGCCACAGCGGCTGCGAGGCCCCGTCGTCCGCACCCTCGGCCTTGGGCTCCTGGTCCTCCTTGCCGTAGCTGCTCCCGCCCTCGTGGCAGCTGGCGATGGCCGAGTCCCCCGAGGAGTTGGCGGGGCTCGTGCGCCGCGCCAGCCACGGCGAGATGCTCCTGCCCGCCATCACCGCGGAGATGAGCGCCTCCGTGCTGCCGCCGGCCGCCCCGCCCACCTCGAACTCCGCCAGCTCCTCGGAGGCGTCCGACTTGATGCTGATGTCCAGCGCGGCCTTGATGAAGTCGTGGCAGGCCTGCACGATGTCCGTCATCTGCAGGAAGCTGGCGGCCGACATCACCTCGATGACGTTCCTGCTGGTGAGCGCCAGGTGGGCGGAGTACATGAAGTCGATGATGGCCTTGAAGCCCTGCGCCGTGACGATGTCCAGGTGCGTGACGGTGGCCTGGTCCGAGGTCTTCTGCACCTGGCAGTACAGCGTCTTGAAGTAGCGGCTGCTTCCCAGCAGCACGTTCTTGTGCGCCTTGAAGACCTTGCCCTCCACGACCACGCAGGCGTCGCACAGCACGCCGTGCTGCCTCTGCTCGTCCAGCTCGCGCAGCAGGTGCCGGTAGTGGGACGCGATTTCCATATCTTCCTTCCGGTTGTTCATCGGGGAGCCCGGGCGCCGCCTCTTCTACAGACCCTGCGGGGCGAGAAGGCGAGAGTTACCCACAGCTCGGCACGGGCAGGCACCGCAAGGGCAGGTGAGGCCGGGCGGCGCGGGAGCAGGGCGTGCGGGCACCAGGAGGCGCTGCCGCAGGAGCCCACCCACCCGCAGGGCCTGGGCGCAGGTGTGCACAGGTGACCCAGGTGTGCACAGGTGTGCACAGGTGTGCACAGGTGCAGTGCCTGTGCCTTCTCCTGCCGCAGGCCAGTGCCGGGAGGGTGCGGGAGTGCGGCCTTGAGGAGGAAAACGCGAAGCAAGTTCCCCTGCTGCCGCCAAACACGCCCGTAAACGGACTCCGGGTTCCCAGCAGATTCCCGCACACCACCCACCAGCACGTCCCAGAGCAATGAACACACACGCCAGGGTAGAGGTGGCTTCCTTCCTTCCCAGACTGGAAGTCTCGGTTAAGCAGCACAAGTCGGGGGCTGCACCCTTCACACTAGGGGAAACACCCATAAAGTGTGTTTGTGTAACTCCTCACACAAAAACCCACAGGAGCAATAGGACGTGGTGCGCACGTTCACAGCCTCACCCCTAAAACTTTCTAAACATCTGAGCTCAAACCAGCTCGACTCTGCAGAGGGGGGCGGTTCTGGCCGGGTCCCTGCCCAGCCGGGGGGCGAGAGACCAGCCCAGCCCCGAGAGGGCTCGCTGTTGGCTGTTGGGGGACACGAGCAGAGAAACGCTCCCGGCGATGCCCCCAGGCCCGGGACAGCGCACGGCGCAGAACCGGGGAGACCCGAACTCGCGCCCGGCCTGGCGGACTCTCCCTCGACTCAGAGCTCCCGACATCGGCGTCTCATTCTCTACGCTCCCTGCCGCTTCCCGGGGCTGCCGCAGCAAAGCGCCACAGACTCTGCGGCTCAAACGACAGGAGCGTATTCCCACGCGGTCTGGACGCCAGAGGCCCGAGACCGAGGCGGCTTCCGGGGGCCGTGGTAGCCCTTGGCACCGCGCAGAGGCGTAGCCCTGATCTCTGCCTCCATCTTCACTGCGCATCTTCCCGCCTGCGTCCGCGTCCAGACTTCCCGAGTACCAGGATGGCAGTCACGTCGGGATCAGCGCCCCCCCAGTGACCTCACCGTAACCAGCGTCGTCTACGTCTGAGACAGCGAGATCCTGTCTCAAAAAAACCAAAGCAAAAAAGCTAGTGCACCTGGAGCCCAGGTTCCGATAGCTGCAAGCTCAGGTGGCCCCTGCAGATGGACAGGGCACCCTCAGCCAGCCCTGCTCGGCCCATGGTCCAGGCTGTGCTGCCCTGTGGCCAACGGGACAAGCCAGCCACAGGCCCGAAGCGCCAACATCTGCCCCAGCCCCTCCCCTCCGTGTGGGCGTCACATCAGATGACAGGGAAGGGAAGAGGAAAAGTCGCTTTTATCAAATCAGCCATGTCTATGGCACCCAGCCCCGGGCGGCCGCATCACAGGAGTTTCTGTGCAAGCAAACCATGTGGGTCCCGAGAGCTTTCTCCCACTTGCACCGAAGGGGCAGGGATATCGATCATGCAGCTATTTTAAAAGTTATGCACAGGCCGGGCATGGTGGCTCACGCCTGTAATCCTAGCACTCTGGGAGGCCGAGGTGGGCGTATTGCTCGAGGTCAGGAGTTCAAGACCAGCCTGAGCAAGACCCTGTCTCTACTAAAAATAGGAAGAAATTAATTGGACAATTAAAAATATATATACAAAAAATTAGCCAGGCATGGTGGCGCATGCCTGTAGTCCCAGCTACTCGGGAGGCTGAGGCAGCAGGATTGCTTGAGCCTAGGAGTTTGAGGTTGCTGTGAGCTAGGCTGACACCTCGGCACTCACTCTAGCCTGGGCAACAAAGCGAGACTCTGTTTCAAAAAAAAAAAGTTATGCACAGAGGCTGCTCTATGGAAGACGCACACTTACTACTCACGCCAGCTCTTCCACGCAGCTCCTAATGCTTCCTGGGCAAAGTCCAAATAAACTGCCACATCTGAAGACGCACGAGAACCATGAAATCTGAAGGTTGCCACTGTATTTCCCCGAAAATAAGCCCTATCCATAAAACAAGCCCTAGCAGGATTTCTAAGCATTTGAGCAATAGAAGCCCTACCCCAAAAATAAGACCTAGTGATGGGCGTGGCTACGCAGCACATCTGCACAACCCATGCGTTTCCTCGAGGAGCGGGAAAGAAGACGAGCAGCCCTTCTCATCTGCCCCGTGAGAGCTCCAGTGCTCAACATGAGAGATCGGGGCTGATGGTTCTAAAGAAAATAGAGTCGCAAGAAATTCAGGATGGCATTCGGGGTTTGGAGAGTGATGATGATGTTCCAGAAGATGACGACTTCACTCTATTTGAATCAATGTAGATTATTGTACCATACTTAAAAAAAAATAAGACACCCCCTGAAAATAAGCCCTAGGGTGTCTTCTTGAGGAAAAATATAAGACCCTGTCTTTTTTTTTTTTTTTTTTTTTTGAGACAGAGTTTCACTTTATTGCCCAGGCTAGAGTGAGTGCCGTGGCGTCAGCCTAGCTCACAGCAACCTCAGACTCCTGGGCTCAAGCAATCCTGCTGCCTCAGCCTCCCAAGTAGCTGGGACTACAGGCATGTGCCACCATGCCCGGCTAATTTTTTCTATATATATTTTAGTTGGCCAATTAATTTCTTTCTATTTATAGTAGAGATGGGGTCTCGCTCTTGCTCAGGCTGGTCTCGAACTCCTGAGCTCAAACGATCCGCCCACCTCGGCCTCCCAGAGA
>VSMD01006052.1:0-29548 GCA_008750895.1 Mirza zaza
GGCTAGAGTGAGTGCCGTGGCGTCAGCCTAGCTCACAGCAACCTCAAACTCCTGAGCTCGAGCAATCCTGCTGCCTCAGCCTCCCGAGTAGCTGGGACTACAGGCATGCGCCACCATGCCCGGCTAATTTTTTTTTTACATATATATTAGTTGGCCAATTAATTTCTTTCTATTTTTATAGTAGAGATGGGGTCTCGCTCAGGCTGGTTTTGAACTCCTGACCTTGAGCAATCCGCCCGCCTCGGCCTCCCAGAGTGCTAGGATTACAGGCGTGAGCCACCGCGCCCGGCCCTCTTTGCCCACTTTTTAATGAGGTTGTTTGATTTTTTTTTTTCCTGATTTGCTCGAGTTCTTTATGGATTCTAGTTATCAGCCCTTTATTGCATGTATAGCCTGCAAATATTTTCTCCCATTCTGTAGGTTGTCTATTCACTTTAATAACTGTTTCCTTGTGGCTATGCAGAAGCAATTTAATTTGATCAGGTCCCATTTATTTATTTTTGTTGTTGCTGCAATTGCTTTTGGGGTCTTCTTCATAAATTCTTTGCCTAGGCCAATGTCTATAAGAGTTTTTCCGATATTTTCTTGTATATTTCTTATAGTTTTATGCCTTAGGTTTAAGTCTGTTATCCATCATGAGTTGATTTCTGTGAGTGGTAAGAGGTGCGGATCCTGTTTCAGTCTTCTACCTGTTAGCCACCCCCTTTATCTAACTCTCTCACCCCAAGCCAATATTTTCCATGCCCTAAATTGTCCACGGCCAAGTACCCCATACAACTACAGACCACCCTTATAGCCTGGCCTGCTGACATAATTCGAACTAGCCAATTCCAAGCTGTTTCCCCTTTCCTGCATTGCCTTTCCCACAGAAACCTCATTAAAAGCTCTGGCCTGGACTTTCCCCTCACTCCTGCTTCTGCCTCCTGACCAAACCTGGTGATTTTCCACGTTTCCCTGCATGGTATGGTATACTCTCAGTTCTCGGGAAATGCAGGTAATAAAAATCTTTTTTCAATGCATTGACCTCCCTGTGTCATCACAGTCATCTCAATAAATTAAAATCTCGTAGGTACATTTTGAAATAAGTGGCTAATAGAAATAGAATCAATGTGACATGATAACCAAGGAAATGAGAAAATTGGGACAAAGATAAAACAGGAATAGGGAAAATTAGATGAAGCTGGGAAATGTTCATATGCAGCATGCACCCAGTAAGGCTCCTACCTTTGTAGAGAAGGAAGGGAAGGGAGACTTAGTACTTCACAACTGTGGAAGAAAAGAGAACATATGATCACCTCAAGTAATTAGGGAATCACAAGATAACAATCTAGCAGTTTAAAGAAGCATGGCTCTTCCTGGTTTTGGGAACTGAGATATATTTCTTTCCCAGATCCTCTCATGGAGACTTGAGAATGTAGCATCTTTTCTAACTCCCAAGGACAAGCTGTCAGGAGCCATTTCTTGAACCATCTCTCAATTTAGCTGATTGCATAAACCCCAAAGCACATTTTAGTAACTGCCTCTCTTGAGAGATGTTCTTTATGGGTGTGTTCAAGAGTTCCACTGAATGTTTGCCTTTCTGATGATCTCCCTTAAGCCAAAGAGAAACTGTAGAGCATTTAGACCTAGTCTTTTTCAGCATTTTAAGCACCTGCATTATCATCCAAGAAATTAAATCTTTACTTTTTAGGGCTCGGTATTAAAAATGACACGTTATTTTCTAAATGTAAAAGTATATTATTAAACGACATGTGGTTATACAATTCAGGCATGCACCTCTTCCCCTTTCCCATTTGAGTATCACTGATCTGGAGACATGGAAGAAGTCGATGTTTTTCAAGAAGTTCTCTTTAAATGCTATTTATTGCAGTCAGCCCTTGGGGTTAGCAAGCATTTCAGAGAGCAGCTAGTCTATCACCAGATAAGGGCAGCTCTAGTTCTTCAACGGCCGACCTGACCCAGAAGGCTTCCAGGGTGAGGGCAGGTGTGGCCACGGGGGGTGGGGTGGGGGGGTGGGGGGTGGGGTGGGGAAAGAGGGGGAGATGGCATCTTGTGGAAGATGGAACCCCCAAGGGAAGGAGGACCTGGTTTCTGACAAAAGGAGCCCAGATGAATGGCGCCATGGAGTGGCTCTGAATCTCAGCACTCCGGGGTGCCCCTTCCCCCCAGCTTCTGCAAGATCCTGTGCTTTGATGTGGCAGGCAGGCATGCGCTTCAGTCATGCCCTAGGGCCCAGAGCACTGGCGGGCCGGGAACAGGCCTGGACTCGCACCACGAAACGTCGTTGGGCACGGACTCCTGTCAGTCATAACGCTCAGACCAGCCCTAACTTTCCGGAGCTCGGAGGAGGAGCTGGTCAAGCAGCAAATGTCAGTTCAGAGGGACGGCTAGAGGTGAGGTCAGCCGCAGGACTGGCGTCAGCGCTCGGGCGGCGGGCAGAGACCTGAGTCAGGAGGCAGAGGCAAGGTCGGCGGAGCGGGGCGGGCCCCGGAGCCAGGGCGGCCCGGGCGAGCCTGGCGAGGGGCGGCGCGGGGCGGGGCCAGAGGTGGGCTGAGGCTGGAGTCGGGCGGGCGGGGGCGGGGCTTGGCCGCGTGGGGCTCGCGCCTGCGCACGGGCGTCCCGGGGGACGGGGCTGCGCGCGCGCCGTGCCCTCGGCCCTGGAGGGCGGAGTCCTGGCGGGCGCAGGCCGCGGGAGGGGGCGCGGCGGCTTTGGAGTCCGGCGCTCCCTCAGGCCGCGGACGCGATGCTGGCTGCAGTGGGCCGGGCGGCGGGGCCGGCGGGGATGTGACGGGCGGCCCCTCGCCTCGCCTTCCGTCCTCGGGCCCGAAGGTCTCTGGGAGACCCGCAACCGGGCCGCGGCCGAGGAGGCAGCGCGACCTCCGCACGGTGAGAGTCGAGGTCAGGGCCGGAGCTGGGGCCGGGGTCGGGGCGGGCGCCCGAGGGGGCTCAGGACCGGGGGCGCAGGCCGGGCGGGCTGGAGACCCGGGCTGCCGCGGCGAGGCTGTGGCGGCCCCGGGCCTCCCGGCCTCCAGGGTGACCTGAGCCCCCCGCGAGCCGGAGGCCGGAGGGCGCCCGCCCTGCGGGCTGTGACAGCGCGCCGGGGCCTCGAACCGCTGGGGCTGCCGCCTTTCCCTTAGGAGCAGTCAGGGCAGGGCTGAGACACCCGGCGATTTCAGAGCCAGGATGCTGGTGAGGGTTGATAGGGGAAAGTACCGGGGTGCCCTGAATGAGTGGGGTTTTTTGTTTTTTTAATTACTGGGCCAAAACAAAGACACGCCCTAAAACATATCCTGAGATAAAACTTTAGTGGATCACACGGTTGCCTTAGGTTCGCATCTCCTCTCTTCTCTTTAGACATCTGCTATTTTTATACATTGTTTTTTAATGCACCTACTTTATTTACAAAGTAAAAAGGAGGATTGACTCCTTCGAGGTGGTCCTTGGTGGCTAAGCTTCAGTTCGAATTTCAGTAATTGCAAATTCATCTTTGTGGGCTACCCGGCCAATTAGGCTTGCTGATCCTAGACTAGGCCTTGGCAGTGTAGAAATTACTGATGCTTGGACTCTTTGTGGTCCCAGATTGGAATGTTGGTGTTTCACTCTGATAGGTGAGAGAAATGGAGCTTTAAGCTTTCAGAATAACCATTTGAAGAGGCATTTTTTTTTGTCCTTTTTTCCTGGGCATTAAAATATTATTGGAACCTATTAATTTGGCCAGTTTTTTTTTAAAGCATTGTCTTTTAAACTAGTTTAAAGAGACTTTAGTGATGGCAGCTCTTTAACCAAAAGGAATTTAAGATACTGTCCTGCAAAAAGATAGGTACAAAACATGTCTTCTTATCTATAATCAATATATGATAAGGATGTAAACATTCCTGAGTGTTTTGTCTGAAGTCAGTCTTCTTGGACCTTATTACTCTTTGCTTCTTTTAATTAAAGCTCTTTACTCTTTCTGATTGGTTGTTTTCTTTAGTATTCTCAACAACATTGACTTCAAATAGTCTTTAGGTTAAAAATTCACACTTTCTTGAACCTTTAGCCATAATTCATACAGTCTTACTTCAGTGTGGTATTGATATGGCATAGTTAAGAAAGTGCTAGAAGACATCTTGAGAGCAGGAACTACCCATTAAAAATTTTTTTATTCTACCTTTCCACATCCAGATGGTACTTTGTGTTGCCTTGAGTCAACTCCTTTGACTGTATGGTGGAAGAAGGGACTTTGATTCCATGTTTAGAAGTCCTTCAGTGACTCAACTCAAAGTCCTTTGCAATTTCTTGGTACTTGTCTACCGTTCTGGTTTCATCTTCTACCATTATGCCTGCCCTCTCCATAAAGACTACTTGCAGTTCTCTGAAGATGTCATCTTCCTTTGTGGTTTTACACTGTTCCTCTGTTGAGAATTCTCTACCTAGTAAACAACTTGCCCTTTAAGACTTTACTAAAATATCACCTCTGAGCCTCGTCCAGACACCTCATCCCTCTTGTCTGGACTGACTGATGCCTATGGTCTGCAGTTAGCATTTGTCACTTGGTAGTTAATAATTTGTTTATACATCTGTCTCCACCAGGCTTTGGAGAGTCTTAAGGGAGGGGACCTTTGCAACTTTAGCATACTATTGCGTGGCAAGGTGCTCAAAAACTATTTACTGACTGTGTTTTTGAAAAATGGTCCCAGTCTTTTTTTTTTTTTTTTTTTTTTTTTGAGACAGAGTCTCACTTTATTGCCCAGGCTAGAGTGAGTGCCATGGCGTCAGCCTAGCTCACAGCAACCTCAGACTCCTGGGCTCAAGCCATCCTGCTGCCTCAGCCTCCCAAGTAGCTGGGACTACAGGCATGTGCCACTATGCCCGGCGAATTTTTTCTATATATATTAGTTGGCCAATTAATTTCTTTCTATTTATAGTAGAGATGGGGTCTCGCTCTTGCTCAGGCTGGTCTCTTGCTCAGGCTGGTCTCGAACTCCTGAGCTCAAAGGATCCGCCCACCTCGGCCTCCCAGAGAGCTAGGATTACAGGCTTGAGCCACCGCGCCCGGCCCCAGTCTTGAATATAGCTTTAAGATAGACAAAATGTTAGACTGCTTCGATTCAATATCAAAAAACTTAGACGAATGCACAAGGTACTTTCAGATATCCAAGAATGAAGTAAAAATTGTTGTAGCTGGTTAGGAAGGAAACGTCAGTTATGATGGAAAAAAACCAATCAATTTGATGACATGGAATGAAAAGGACATGACCAGTAAAGATTGCTGCTTTATTGGTTCTAGGTACAGTAATTTGCCCAAAGTCACGTAAGTAGAAAGAGACAGAGCTGGGATTACAGTCCATGTCTTTTGACGTCTGTGTATGTCACCCTTGCCCCCAGTCTCCTAATTCTAAATCTTAGTTGCTTTAAGGTCTGATTGGGCATTGTGAGAGATTTGGGTGTGTATTGAAAAGGGATGGGGGGCCTCTATTACGTCAATAGAATATTGAACTTGAAAGAATAAACAGATTATTTGGTTCAACTTGGATTACAGTCCATGTCTTTTGACGTCTGTGTATTTCACCCTTGCCCCCAGTCTCCTAATTCTAAATCTTAATTGCTTTAAGGTCTGATTGGGCATTGTGAGAGATTTGGGTGTGTATTGAAAAGGGATGGGGGGGGCCTCTATTACGTCAATAGAATATTGAACTTGAAAGAATAAACAGATTATTTGGTTCAACTTTAAAAATTTTACCATTAAACAACTCGAGACTGAAAAGGCAAGTAACCTGCTTGAGGTTAGTTAGGCTCACCTACATCTCACATCTCCTGACCTCATGCTTGTGTATTTTTCACTACTTCATGGTGCTTTGGGGGAAAATGAAGAAGTTGTCAATTTTTCAGAGGGAGAGCAAATCTGCTCATACTTTCTCCCTCCTTGAATCCATAGCTGCTGCTCCTAGGGACTTAAAGCCTTTAAGTGGCTGAGAAACATGATCATTCATTTGGGGATATATAGGAGAAACCTAACCTTCACCGTTCCACTTGGCCAGATGGTTTTGACTTAAGTGCTTGGGGACCTCTCTCCAGATGCGTCAGTCATAACAAGTGCCTTCTGATCACCATATGGAGATCCCACATACAGTTATGTTTTGATGGCAAAATGAGATTTTAGTAGAATAAGGTTACAGCTGGCTAATAGCATGGCTAAAATTACATTTTTGGCTTGCCTGTATTTGAGAACAGCCTGTTACTCTTCTGTGATAGATTTTTGGGAAAATATGTGAATGCCCATGAAAAGTCACTTTGAAATGTGTACTTACTTAGTGTGGTGTGCCTCATCAAGTCCAACAGGCTTTGTATTTTACAAACAACTTAATGGTCAAAGAAATAAAAAAACTGAACTTAATTTTTCTTATTTCTTGTATAGCTACATGATATTATGATCAAGGCATAAAAGTAATGTTAAATATTTGCTTTCATATTTGTGTTTTCTTTTTGTTATAGTTTTTATACTTTTAAATTATTATACAGTGTTACAGTGAGTTGAGTTACTTATTTCTTAATTATGGGACATCTAGGTTTCTTGCCATTTTTAAGGTAATGTAGTTAGTGTATAGGGGTTCATTTTGTTTCTTTTCTTTAGGCTAAAGGGCCAGGAGGGGAATTACAAGGTCAGAGGGTATGAAGGTTTTGTTAATTTTGAGAAATATTATCAGATTTACTTCTGAAAGAGATTGATTTACACTGTCTTCAGGAGAGTTTGGTCAACCAGATCTATTGTACTTTTACAGGATTTTGTTTTTAAAAGTTCATTTTTTTAAAAATACAGATACTTGCTATCTAACATCACAGTCCACAATAGAAAAGCAAATGCAGTATTTTTCTAGTTTTGTTTTTTCTTTTGTATGAATTATTCATCCTTTGCCTATAAATTTACTGGAATCTTCTAATTTTCATTAGCACTAACGCCATAAATATATTAATCTTTTGAAAAATATTTCTGATCTATTTTTATTTTTATTATTGAAAGCTTTGTAGTTTTTATATTATTAAAATCACTGACTTTTAAAGATAATTTTTTTTTTTTTTTTTTTTTTTTTTTGAGACAGAGTCTCACTTTATTGCCCAGGCTAGAGTGAGTGCCATGGCGTCAGCCTAGCTCACAGCAACCTCAAACTCCTGGGCTCAAGCAATCCTGCTGCCTCAGCCTCCCAAGTAGCTGGGACTACAGGCATGTGCCACCATGCCCGGCTAATTTTTTTCTATATATATTAGTTGGCCAATTAATTTCTTTGTATTTATAGTAGAGATGGGGTTTCGCACTTGCTCAGGCTGGTCTCGAACTCCTGAGCTCAAATGATCCGCCCGCCTCGGCCTCCCAGAGAGCTAGGATTACAGGCTTGAGCCACTGCGCCCGGCCTTAAAGATAATTTTATGATTTTGTCTTTTAATTGTAAGATCTGAGAATGAATGTCACTCTACTATCTGATATATACTTTTCTTTTTGTTTTGAGACAGAGTCTCACTTTGTTGCCCAGGCTAGAGTGAGTGCTGTGGCATCAGCCTAGCTCACAGCAACCTCAAACTCCTGGGCTCAAGCGATCCTCCTGCCTCAGCCTCCCGAGTAATTAGGACTACAGGCATGCACTACCATGCCCGGCTAATTTTTTCTATCTATATTAGTTGGCCAATTAATTTCTTTCTATTTATAGTAGAGACGGGGTCTCGCTCTTGCTCAGGCTGGTTTCGAACTCCTGACCTCGAGCAATCCTCCCGCCTCGGCCTCCCAGAGTGCTAGTATTACAGGCGTGAGCCACCGCGCCCAGCCCATGCTTTTATTTTCTTAAGCTTCTAGTTATTTTGTTATGAGTACATCTTTAGCTAGGTACATATGATTGAAATTGAATTTCATTTATGTGGATTTTATATTATAGAAAACTACATTCTTATACACGAGTTTCCATTTGTTTTTCTGGACTTGAATAGGAAAACAAAATAACCTAGGTTTTTTAAAAATGGATATTGTTTTGAAATAAAGTATGGTAAGTTTTAGACAAACCAAAATTTTTATCAAAGCAATATATTGGTTATTTTTTATTTTTGAGACAGAGTCTCACTGTTGTTGCCCTGGCTAGAGTGCCATGGCATCAGCCTAGCTCACAGCAACCTCAAACTCCTGGGCTCAAGTGAACCTCCTGCCTCAGCCTCCCGAGTAGCTGGGACTACAGGCATCTGCCACCATGCCCGGCTAATTTTTTCTATATATTTTTAGCTGGCCAATTAATTTCTTTCTATTTATAGTAGAGACGGGGTCTCCCTCTTGCTCAGGCTGGTCTTGAACTCCTGAACTCCAACCATCCGCCCACCTGGGCCTCCCAGAGTGCTAGGATTACAGGCTTGAGCTACTATGCCCGGCCCAATATATTGGTTAATTGAAGTTTTTGTTTGTTCAAGATTAGCCAGAAGGTTGTTTCTGATTTAACTCTTATTGTTAATCACTCTGAAATATATGAAAGCAAACCTTGATTTTCTATTCCTTTTGGGGAGTGAGCTATTCTATGTAGATGAGATAGCCTAGGCTAATAGTTAACATTGAGTGCTGGGTTCTGTGCTGGTACTTGGCATGGAGTTTCCTACCTAATCCTCGTAACAACCAAAGGAAGTAGGTTCAAGTAGGTTCTTTTAGTATTCTCATCCTGTGGATGAGAAAATTTAGAGATGGAAAGTGATCTGCGAAAAGTGACATAGGTGGTAAGCATTGGAACTGGAACTCAGACAAAGTCTGCCTGATTTTAAAAGATGCTATTTCCTGTGCTGAGGATTTGGACTTCATCTCTTAAACATTAGAAAGATACTAGATTGTTCAAGACAAGGGGATGATATGGTATGTTATCTCTTTTAGTGAGATGGCTGATGTGACAGTGTGGGAATACATTGAATTGTGTTTATGATAGGAAATGGTTGAAATAGGTCATATGAGAAATGAAGCCTAAACTGTGAGATGGAAGGAGAGATCAGGGGATATTTTGGAAAGATACTGGACTTAGTAACAGATTTACAAGAGAGTGGGAAGGTGGAGTGTTGATTTGGAGACACTTAAGTGGCATAATGATAGATGAGTGTGTGCTCACAGCACTTTGGTATATTTCTTTCGTAGCATTGACTGTGATGTATTGTACCTAATCTAGTGATACATCTACCTTCCCTACTGGATTGTGTGCTTGTCAAGGACAGGGACTGAGTAGAAGGCATGAGCGAATACAGGATGAGATAATACAGAAAGAGGGCCAGAGACTGAATTAGGAAATACCAAATCTCCAAAATCAAAGAATGGGTGGAGGAAGAGGAGCTCTAGTATGTGACAGCTGTCAGGGAGGATGGGGAAGAGCCGTCAGCAGGAGAGCTGGGGGAGGAAGTGTTAGCACTGAAGTGAGCATACAGAATGTCACCTCAGGCTACAGACAGTTCTGGTTGGTGTGACCAAACATGATGAGCTGATGGCTAGTGGTTGTATAGAACTAAGTGGTCTTTCCTTTGTTACTCACTTCTTTTTTTCTCCCCATACCTTCCTCAGAGTATCTGGTGGCTTCCTGCCTCTTAGCTTCTAACTTCTGCTTGCTATAGGTGCTGATGCTGGGGTGTGACTCAGCCTGTTCAGATTAACCAATCAGAACTCTCCTTTCTTTTTAAGTGAATTGACCAGAGTATGTAAGGTATAATCTCTGAGTTTTTAGCTATTCTCTGTTGATTTACTTGCTTTTGAGTGTCCCAGAGTTATTTCTCTACCTGTAAAGACTTCTGGTTGGTTATATTGAGGTTTGGAGCTTTTGGGAAGCCAGAGGATTCTTAAAGGTTAGATCCATGAGAACTAAGGCTTTTCACCTGCTTACTCTTCCATGTTGATCAATAGGTTAGTTTGAATGTAGTTGTATTATCTTTGAGGATTGTTGGTCTTAAAAATGCCACAGATCATTCCAAATAATGTTCTCTTTGTACGGTTCTATAGTTACATAAGATGTAGGGGCTTGTTTTAAATTTCCTTGAACGGTTCCTAATTTACTTCATATGTCTATTTTTTAAAGAGTCACTTGGAAAAGGAATTTGGTCTTGATTTTTTCCCCCCTTGTTACGATTTGCTTCATGCCATCTTTACCCTCCATTTTCTGCCTTCTCATTCCCAGTTTTCATCTGCCCAGTTTCTGTCCTTGCTAAGTACAGTGGGAAGGAAAAGAGAAAAAGCATAATTACTCCTCCCTTCCTTTTTTTTTTTTCTTTTTTGCTACTGGCAGAATCAACCAGGTAATTTTTTTTTTTTTTTTCTTTCCTTACCTTTGTTTTGGTAGTTGTTACCAGCCTCCTGCTCTCTATCACTGCTCCTAGCTGTTCAGTTTGGCAAGGGCTCCTGCCCCATATCTTCAATTCTGTGTGTGGGAATGGGAAATGCAAGGCATGGCTTTTTAGCTGAGGAATGCTGGACATCTCAGGGTTTTGGTCCTTCTGTGATCTCTTTTTTGGTGCCTGGTATTGAAAAGCCCAAGTTACACCTCATATCTTGGCAGGTGCTTTCTGTTCCTCATCATGCTACCTCTCTTTAAAATGCAAAATTGAATCCTTGGCCTATTTTTTTCACTGTGCTCCTTCCTCCCCAATCTCCTCCAACACCAAGATATCAAAATCTTTGATGACAGAGCCCAGTAATGAATACATTAGGGACAGTGAAGCAAGGCAGACACCAGAAGGTACTTTGAGTTGTTGTTGTCATAATATTAATGATATTTGGTTTCAGCCTGAGTGCTTTAGGGAAATTTGAGAGCTTTCTCTGACCATTATGTCTTGGCAGCCAGTTTAGGGTTGGGAGTTAAAATTTTCTCTGAAGACCATACCTTAGAAAAGCAAGGATTATTCATAACAGCTATTAAATGTATACAATATCCCTGGATGATATTTTGGTCAGTTGCTGGGTAGTTTACAGGAAACATCTGGGTGTTATTTCTTTTCAAGGGATGGGGAAGCAGGGATGGTCATCTCTCTCTTTTCTTCTTCTTCCTTTTATTTTTTAAAAAATGTTTCAAGTATATTTTCCTCATTTCAGGAATGGTATGGACTTGTCAACCCTTATTTATGACTGGTACCTGTTAGAGTTGGTCACTGTTGTGGCCTCTTTTGCAGTCATGCTTTTACAGGATTTCAGAAATTGTACACTATAACTTCTGATTGTGAGACTAGATCCTTAGTTTGGATTTTCTTTATTCAGTCATCCATCCATTCAAGAAATATCCTCTGAGAACTTGCTAGGAATAGTTCAGTGAACAAAACAAATTATATGCCTTTGTGGAGCTTAGGTTGTAATGACACGATACAGAAAATAAACAAGTCTATATGTAATATGTCATTTATTTTAGGGCTGTGGAGAAAAATAAAGCTGAATAAGGTGGAAAGAGCATTTCAGGGGGATGCTGCCATTTTATATAAGGTGGTTAGAGAAGGCCATAATGATAACCAGCATTTGAGCAGAGATCTTGAAGTGCAAGTGATCTGTGCATAAAGTGATCTCCTATATTACTATTAGGAGAGAGAATAATTGATAAAGATAGAATCAGAGTGCAAAGATTCTGTGATTGAAGCTTCCTTGGTCTGTTCTAGGAGTCGTAAGTAGGTCAGTGGAGGCATTAAGGGGAAAGATTGGTAGAAGATGAGGTCAGAGAGGTGGGTTGGATTGAGGAAACGTTAGATAATATATGGCCTTGTAGGCCAGTGAGACTTTGGTTTTTACTCTAAAGGTGGGAAGCCATTGGAGAGTTTCGACTTGTTATTTCTTTATTTGTTATTAAAATTAAAAAGATTTTTTTTTTTTTTGAGACAGAGTCTCACTTTGTTGCCCAGGCTAGAGTGAGTGCCGTGGCGTCAGCTTAGCTCACAGCAACCTCAATCTCCTGGGCTCAAGCAATCCTGCGGGCTAAGCCTCCCGAGTAGCTGGGACTACAGGCACGCGCCACCATGCCCGGCTAATTTTTTCTCTATATATCAGTTGGCCAATTAATTTCTTTCTATTTATAGTAGAGATGGGGTCTTGCTCTTGCTCAGGCTGGTTTCGAACTCCTGACCTCGAGCAATCCACCCGCCTCGGCCTCCCAGAGTGTTAGGATTACAGGCGTGAGCCACCGCGCCCGGCCTAAAAAGATTTTTAATAGATTTAGCGGGTACAAGTTGAATTCCATTACATGAATATATTGTATAGTGGTGGAATCTGGGCTTTTGATGTACCCATTACCTGAGTAGTGTAGATTGTACCCCATAGGTAATTTTTCATCCCTCACCCCTTCCCACCCTTTGACTTGTTTTAAATGGATCTCTCAGCTGCTATGTAGAGACTGTCAACGGCAGGGCATAAAGAGATCATTTAGTAGGCTGCAACAGTAATCCTGGGTGAGAGATAATGGTGATTTTAGGCAGGGATTGGAAAAGTGCTCACATTCTATATATATTCTGAAGGCAGAGCCAATAGTTTGATAATGGAGTGAATGTGGGCTGTGGGTTTTGGCCTGAACAACTGGAAGAAGGGAGTTGACATTTACTGAGATGGGTAAGACTGCAGAAGAAAAAAGTTTTAGGAGGAAATAATGAGTTTAGTTTTGGACATGTTATCAATCCAAGTGGAGATATTATATAGACAGCTTAATATACATGAGTCTACAGTTCAGGGCAGAGGTCTGCGCTGGAATATAATGAGAGTGTGTGGCTGGAGAAGTCCAAAGTCCTTTGGCATCCTGTAATGTTTACACAGAGGGAAACTAGCAAAGGAGACTAAAAAGGAGGAGGAGAATTAAGAGTGAGTGGTATCCGTGAAGCCAAGTGAAATGTTTTGAGAAGGAGGGAGTGAGTGATCAGATGCTATTAGTTTGAGGACTAAGAGGTTACTCTTAGGTTTAGCAACATAAAGATCATTGTTGACTTTAACAAGTTATTTCAAGTTTAGTGATGGAGGTGTTAAAGTTTGGTACTTGTCCCTGAGGCTGAACGAAGATCGAGGACAAGTGGTTTGAGGAAAAGGAAAGAGAAGTTTATTAATTTGCTGGCAAATGAGGAGGATGTCAGACTCTTATCTTAAAGAACCATAGTCCCCCCTTTGAAGAGAAATAGTATTTCTGGTGAAGACGATCTTGGTGAAGATGATCTCCTGATCTCTGTGACCTGTGTCTGAATGATTCTGTTGAGCCATCTCCTGTAGTTTAAGGTACCAGAAAATGAAGAACAAAGAACACTCCTCTGCCCCTCTGATTACTGGCCTCAGGCAGGAATGCAGGTTTTAATTCCTCAAAAAGGGTGAGGTGTTTTAAAGAGACAACTCATAAAATATTTTGCCTTTTACAGACCTTTACTTCTGTTACAGAGGTAAAAACTTGTTTAGAATAGTTTTAAGAGAGAATTGGAGGAAAGGAATTGAAGACTGCAGGGATAGACAGGACAAGGAGTTTTCTGTAAAGTGAAGCTGGAAAACAGGGTGGTAGCTGGAGGGGATGTAGAGTCAAGGAATTTTTATTTTTTTTTTCTTCTTTTTATTTTCAGAGATAGGGTCTTCCTCTGTTACCCTGGCTGGAGTGCTGTGACTCAATCATGGCTCACTGTAACCTTGAACTCCTGGGCTCAAGCTGTCCTCCTGCCTCAGCCTCCTGAATAGCTTACTACAGGCACACACCATCATGCCAGGCTAATTTTTCTTTTTAAAAATATGAGACCTTTTCTAGTTTATTGTATATGTACAAAGTGTGTATAACTAATGGAGTGATCCAATAGAGAGAGAGAAAAATGGCAGGAGCCATTTCTTTGAAACATAAATGAAATTAGTTTTATCCTAATCTGTATACTCAAGGTCCATCATTATCATCTATATGTCCTTGTGTGTTTCCCTCTTTAGTTCAAATGAAGACAGTGGCTAGTAGGGAGAGATGTTGAAGAATGCTGCCGTCTATTACTTTCTGGTAGAGGGTGGCTGAATTTTTATCAGTTCAAAACGGTAGTTTTTTTATGTGCGTAAGAAAATTTTTTATGAATTATTAGGAAATGAGGTAAATGGCCTTATATTTGCTAACTTATTTTTCTCTGATGACTTTTCTCTATTGATCATTTTCAGCAGTTCTGTGCAGTGGTTGGCCTGTGGTAGCTTCCAAGTTTTGATTTGGATATGTGTCTGATACAGTAGTTTTATTAGGAAGTACCTTTTTAGAAATGAAAAAAAAATTATATAAAAAACTTTAAATTGAAGTACAAGTGAGCTGCTATTCAGGGAAATTTTGATGGCTACTCTTTTTCATTACCTTTCTTTTTTTCTAATGTTCCTGATCGTACTTGTACTGTAATTGCTTATGATTATTAGGTTGATGTTTGAGATGAGTTCAGAAACTATGCTGAAAGCATATAATACAGTTACAGCACTTTACGTGCTTCTTTCTGTGGTTCATTTACGTTTGAGTAAGTGGTAGTGCTGGAGCATCACTGCAGTGGTTTCTTAATCCTCTTCATTGGTCTTTCTCCAGGTTTTCTTCTCTTAGCCATTGATCCCATGCTCCTGATATTTGGATTTCTGAAACACAGATCTGATTAGGTTCTGTTATTGCTAAAAAGTCTTCCGTGGCTCTCTACTGTCTATAGAAGTTAGCTTGCCATGTCTTTGCCTCTTACCCACCTTCTGTCCTCACATTCTTTAGATATGGAGTGCTCCCTAGGGGATTTTAATACGCATCTGATGTTCCTTACCATAGGGCAACAGGATAAAGGTCATATTACTTATCAGTGTACAGAAAGTCCTCCATGCGCTACCTCAGCCCTCATCTTCTGTCATGGTTCCATGAAGGTGAGAAGCTCTTTGACATCTTTATGCTTTCATACATACTATTCCTTTTTTTCTAGAAAGCCATTCATTCTCTTAGCTATCTTGTTAAATCACTTCATCTTTTTAGGAGCCCAATATAGATGTCTCCTCTTCCAGGAAAGCTGCTAGGTGTATTTTTGTTATGCCTTTTCCTTCTATTCCTCATTATATTCTCTGTTACCTGTGTTCCTGGTAACACTGTAGAGTTATTTTATTGTATTATTTGCTATATTTATGTTACTGTTTGCTTTCATGACAGGTTCCCATGCCCCCAACTTATAGACACCCAATAAGTTTTTGTCAAATGAATAAGTAAGTAATTATTCAATGTTGGACCAGTTTTAATTGACCCATTTGGTTGAGCATTTGTATCATTCAATTTGTATAGAATATGCAAATAAGCAATTCAAATAGCATTCTTTTTTTTTTTTTGAGACAGAGTCTTACTTTATTGCCCAGGCTAGAGTGAGTGCCGTGCATCGGCCTAGCTCACAGCAACCTCAAACTCCTGGGCTCAAGCGATCTTGCTGCCTCAGCCTGCCGAGTAGTTGGGACTACAGGCATGTGCCACCATGCCTGTTTTAGTTGGTCAATTAATTTATTTCTATTTTTAGTAGAGACGGGCTTGCTCAGGCTAGTTTCAAACTCCTGACCTCGAGCAATATGCCCGCCTCGGCCTCCCAGAGTGCTTGGATTACAGCTGTGAACCACCACACCCGCCCTTCAAATAGCATTCTTTTTTTTTTGAAACAGAGTCTCACTTTATTGTCCAGGCTAGAGTGAGTGCCGTGGCGTCAGCCTAGCTCACAGCAACCTCAAACTCCTGGGCTCAAGCAATCCTGCTGCCTCAGCCTCCCAAGTAGCTGGGACTACAGGCATGCGCCACCATGCCCGGCTAATTTTTTTCTATATATATTAGTTGGCCAATTAATTTCTTTCTATTTATAGTAGAGATGGGGTCTCGCTCTTGCTCAGGCTGGTCTCGAACTCCTGAGCTCAAAGGATCCGCCCACCTTGGCCTCCCAGAGAGCTAGGATTACAGGCTTGAGCCACCGCGCCTGGCCAAATAGCATTCTTAAAGACAGAATTATATCTTGAAGTACCTGAGGAAATCAATATTTTATTAAATATTTCTTCTCATTAGCAAATAATAGGATTTGATGATTTTATTATGTATCCCAAATCTCTATTTTTGTTTGAATTTTTTCTCCCTGTTTTTTTTTTTTTTAAATGTCTTTGACATTTCCGTTTGGATGTTGTCTTTAGTCACCCTCCACCCTAGAATTCAGTTTGTCTTAAAACTTGTTCCCTAAACTTGATCTCCCTCTTGACTTCTCCATTCTTTATCACTATTCTATATGTTACTTCAGTTTCTCTGCAGTATCTTTAAGCCTCACTTCTACCTCTAATCAGTTACTGAGGTTCTGTTATAATTCAACAAACACTTTTTTGGCCACTTCCTGTGATCCAGACTTGTTAGTACTAGTAATGAGAGGCTGAATAACAGAGGGTCCCAGTCTACAAAGGATTATGATACAATGTGATGAATATGGCAATACAGTAATAGTGGAATATTTAGGACACTACAAGAATTTTAGGAAAAAACTAAAGTGTTTCCTCTTGCATGCCACTCAACCCAGCGTTTCTGACACTGGATATGTGGAGGTTGTTTCCTCACACACCAAGCAATTCTGACACCAGATTCTCCAGTGGAAACCAACTGAGTGTCCTACAATTTAATTCAAATCGCACACTGTGTACCTGTAGATAGATAGTATCAGATCCCACAGGATAAGGGCTCAGTCCCACAAGACTGCCTCCCACTTCCGTTACAAGCTCCAGGTTGTGACTTGCGCTTATGACTGACTACCTGTAAATCAGGATTCCCGTGCCCCCCTCCTTTGGTTCAATTAATTTGCTAGAGTGGTTCACAGAACTCAGGGAAACACTTATGTTTACTTGTTTATTTTACAGCCTATTACAAAGGATATAGATGAACAGCCAGATGGAAGTGATGAATAGGGCAGGTATGTGGGAAGGGGTGTGGAGTTTCTATGTTCTCTCTGGGCATGCCGTCCTCCAGGTACCTCCATGGGTTCAGCAGTACAGAAGCTTTCTTAACCCTGTCATTTTGGCCTTTTATGGAGGCTTTATTATGTCATGATTGATTATATCACTGGCCTTTGGTGATAAACTCAACCTTCAGCCCCTCTCCCCTCCCTGGAGGTTGAGGGGTGGGGTTGAAAAGTCCCAGCCATTCTAATCACAACCTAGTCTTCCTGGTGACCAGCTCCCATCCTGAGGCTATCTAGAGGTCTCCAGCTACCAGTCACCATTAGCATATAAAAGACACTCTTATCACTTTGGAGATTCCAAGAGTATTAGGAACTGGGTGCCAGGAACCAGGGGCAGAGACCAAATATATATCATGTTATGTCACAATATCACAGGCACTTTGGGAATAGAGAATATCTCTTTCATATATTCCTTAGGTTTTACTTTGGATGTCTCTTTTAGGTCCTTGCTATTATTACTATGTTTAGGTAATTTTAAGACCTTTTATAGGTTTTTGTGCTTTAACTCTTGCCATTCTATTTATTATGCACCCTTTCATTAGAAAAGGTTCAGAAAGTTGTCTTAGAAAGAAAGAAAAGCTATATGTCCTTTCTCTTCCTGTTCACAAAATAAAATCCGAAATTAAACCTGAAATTTAAAGCCCTTGACTCAGACTTACCTTTCTTGTCTTCTGCTACATGAACCTTTCATCTAGCAAAACTCTTCTACATTCTGTTCCAAACATACTTCCTTTTTTGCCTTGATTGCTCCAGTAATACTCTCTCTCCAATAATGTTTTACTCTTGCTTCCTGTACTTACTGAAATTGTATTTATCCTTAGATATAGTTCCTAATTATTAAACCCAGCGTGAACCTTTTAGATGATTACGCCCGTGTTCTTTTGAACTGCTGACCTCCAGCAGTCCTCCTGCCTGGGCCTCCCAGAGTGCTAGGATTACAGGCATGAGCCACCGCGCCCGGCCCTATGCCCGTGTTCTTGACACGCTCTTTTTCTTTGCCTTCCAAGGCACCACTCTCTGCTGTTTCTCTTTCATACCTGTTCTTTTTCAGCTATCTTTACTGTCTACTATTCATGTGTTCACCTCATTTTCCTGTCTTGGTTAATGATGCTGCCAGTCATTCAGTTACCAAAATTATTATATAAACCTGGGAGTCATCCTGATTGCTGTTCCTATTCTCTTACCTCTCATTTTCCATTGGTTGTCAAGTCTTGCTGTTGGTTCTGTTCCCTTTCCATTCCCTTTACTGTTTCCTTGGGATAGGTCTTATATCCTCAGTAGACCACTGTAAAAAGCTGCTTTAGTTAAGTCTTATGCCTGGTCCTGGGTATTCTATTATATATAACATGTATTTAGGAAATGCATGTTAGTTGTATAGCCAGTAGGAATGCCAAAGGCAAAAGAGTTTTGGGTTGACCACCCTAGAGTAGCACTGGAACCATGGACTAATCCTTCTGTGTTCATTAAAGGTCGATTTCCTTAATGCCTTTATTAGATGACATTGTTATGAAATAATTTCTGTTTTTTATAAGAAATTTACTTAAGGATTAAGAAGATGACTTGTTAGGATTACAGGGAAAAAAACAAGAAAAGATGTTTGGAAATAGGGCTTTGGCTGATGTATGTTCCAGAAATGATCTTATAGGACATTTTCTTAATGATCTAGAAGAGATATTAAAAGTTTACAAATGTCACTTAGTACTTATTGTTCACATGCCAGTTAAAGAGCAGTTAACTGAGGAAGATCTTGAGACTGGGAATAGACAAAATTCTAGTTGCAGTGTGGGGAATTATATTTCAGTAGTACTTTTAAGAGATGGTATTTAACTGTCAGTTAATACCCAGGAGAGACTCCTGATATCATTGTTGCATGTTCCTGGAAGATACTGGCATAAATGTGCTGATGCTTGAGATGTGGTAATTTAATCACTGTTACCTCTACTTCTTCTAATGTGTTTCATAAGCACAAGCCATTTAGCATTGAAGAAATATTTTCTAAACCTAGACGTGGTCACAGAAGAGCTCTTTAGTTTCTTGAAATTTTTCTTGGTTTGCTAATAGTAGATCTTACATAAGATTTGTCTTATTTGTGGCGTAAAAAAGTATAGATTTGCAGTAGAAAGTGCTTTAAAACTAAGTCCCTTATATTCTGAATGATTTAGCACAGATTTCACAGTAATTAAATTTATATTTTGTGAATGTTTTGCAAAAGTGTTAGGGACTTTGTTAGCTTTTGCTGTTGCTTTATTTACTTTCTGATGAATTTAGGGTTTATGAGGGTGGCTCTACATTCTCACCTGGACATTACCTTGGAAAAATCTGTTTGGGTATTCTGTATTGTAGCACTTTGAAATTCAGAGTGGGATGTGTGTATCATTTTGGTTTATGTTATTCTGCATAAGGGCTTTTCTCTAGGGGAGGTGGGAAAGAAAGAAAAAATGCTCCAGGGAATTCCCAAGGTGGCCTAGTGGCCTTTTGAATCAAGGGAGTAGTGTGTGCTCTGGTAAGGAGTCCTGGTAAAGCATCTATGGTCATGTACCCCTAGGTGGTTTGGTGTGGTTGGAAGGCAGGGTTTATTATGTAGTGGTGAGAGGGAGCAACTGCAAAGGAATAGCAAAGACAGATTTTGAAGGCATTTGTAGTTATAGCTGCACTCACTTACTGTGTATATATGGACAGATTAGGTGATTTCTCTAACTTTCAATTTCCTTAAATCTGCAAAGTGAGAGACATTTTCGAACTGTTGTGAGATTTAAATTAGGAAATATAGGTACCTGGCACACAAGTGCTCAATAAATACTAGCAGCTGTTAGTACTGTTTTAAGGCATTTGTACTTTGGAGAGCCACTGAAGTATTTTAAATTGAAGAGTGACATGATCAGACTTAGAATTTTGAATATTAACTCTGGAAAAGTGTAGAGAATGGATTGAGGAGGAAGAAATGGAAAGCCGGAAACTAAGGAGGGCTATGCTAGATTATTGGCTAGAGATGGTAAAATTATAGATTAAGAAATGAGAGGGCAGGATGGTGTGAGAATTATTGCAAATTATCCATGTGCATTGTATTCCATGAGTTGGGGAGCTCTAAAGGGAACTAACTATGAGAATTGAAAGCAAGGATATGGACAGAATATTTAGCTAAGAAACTCTGTTTTCTTCTATTCTTAATAAGCAAAGGGCCAAAGAGGGTGGTAAGAGGTCCATGCTCACCATTGCCAAGGACCCGTGGCTGAGCTGGACTGCCTGCGGTTCCCCAGATGGGGCCAGAGCGTTTGGACAGCTGTAGGAGATGAGTGCAGAGCAGTAACTTTGCATAACACACAGGGATTCCAAGTGTCAGGAAGCTCTCATGGGTACAGGAGAGACACAGCATGATTCATAAGTAGACCTCAGCAGTATCAGATATGAAACAGAGCAGGAGCTAGTTTCCAGAGTGTTGGAAGGACAACTGAAATCAACAGTGTTGCATTATGTTTGTGTTTGAATATCTGGGTTCTCCCCTTTCTGACTGCTAAAAGAGAATTAGGCCCTCTTGGGTGGGGGCTCATCTAAGTTTTGTTAATTTTATAGCTCTGAAGCATTTTTAAAAGCATTTGGTATTCTTTTTTTTTTTTCAGTGCTCTTTGGGTAGCATTTGATATTTTGACATTTGTTAGTGGTACATTTTGAAGTGTTACTGTATGATCATTTTAGGTAAAGATGCATTTCTACTTTATAGTTTTGTTTTTGGAGTACTTTTTGTAAATTCTCATTGAATATTCTTCTGTTTGGGAAGTTCAGTTACAGCATTTGAGAAACTGCCTTGCACAGTAAAATGAGTAGTTTTTAATTTGTTTACTAAGTTGAATGTTCTTACCTTTCTTACATAATTTTATGTAAAAGATTCTTTGATAATAGAGAACAAAGTTCTGTTTAGAATATGATGTGTATTTTCTTTTCACTGAAGTGTTCCTTACATTATATTGACCAGTTGTTAGTATTTGTTAAATACAATGTATTTTGATTTTGAGGTGTAGTTGAGACTCAGCCTAAGATACCATTTTAATTTTTATTGATTATTCTTTATAAAATTATAATTGGTATTATTGAAATAAACAAGATTTTGGGATTGTATATAAGGTTGTAGGCATGTTCAGCTGTTTATCAGCAACCCCTAGATGTTATGTCTCCTTTGCTATTGAATTAAAGTAAGACTGTACAGTATATTGCTATGTCCAAGGGCAAAGAAGAAGCAGCTTTTAAAAGAGCTGTAGTATAACAGATTTTTCAGTGATCTTTATTTCTACACAGCTTTTATTAAGTACCTTTTCTATATATTACAATCATCTTTAGGAATAAAAAAAACTCCACCAAACCTAAATATTTTATGTTCCTTAGTGGGGAAAGTAGAACACGGGAAGACATTTTAGAAATAAAAGTGTGATAATTGCTATACCTAGGGATACTCAGCCATATCATGGAGTAAGTATGAGGAACATCTAATCCCAGCAGGTGTCACATGCATTTCCTAATTCAATAGTGAGATTTATTGCTATATATTACATGAGAAGAGAAAATACAAAACTGAAAGGAAGCTATCATCTAGCAATCAGATACAGATCGGGACATAGTACATTTCAGAGAGAATTATGGACATACTACTTCATGGGAGATTGTGGATCGCAAGAAACCTCTTACAGTCCTCACCTCTTATCATGCTATCTCTTCAGAGAGTATGTTGTGTATGCTGTTTGTCTCCCTGAAGGGGACACTACTCTGGGTAATGGAAAAGACAAGATGGTTAGAGTGGGTTGGAGGGAGATATATATGAGATAAGTTGAAAGGAATTAGAATTAGTTGGCATGAATAAGAGAAATCTGGGACAGTCTTTAAAAATTTTTTTTTTTTTGCTAATAATTTCATTCTCAGAGGAATGTTGTAAGATCAAGAATAGTACAAAGAATATCTGAATACTCTTTTTCCAGATCCACCTAGTAATAATTTGTCCTTTGCTTATTATTTGTTCTCTTGCATATATACATATATATGAATATGTATACATATATGTTTATATACATATAGTGGTTGTTTACCTCCTAAATATTTCAACATGCATTTCCTAAATATAGAGATTTTTTCTTTAGTTGTACAGTTATAGACTTCACAAAATTTAACATTGACGCAATGGTTTAATCTACTATTTATATCCTAATTCATTTTTCAATTGGCCTAGTCACCTTTATAGCATTTCTCTTTCCACAGACTGCTTTTTAAAGAGCAAAGAATGAATCATGAGTGATTTTTGGTAGAAGCTTTCTATTAAGGCTCTAAAGAAAATCATGGGACTAAGTTGGATTCTTTTTTGCTCCAGATTTATCCCTCACCCAATATTTCCCATCTCAGAAAATGACAGCACTGTTTGATTAATTGTTCAAGCCAGAAACCTGAGAGTCATCCATGATTTCTTTCTTTCCCTGTCTCTTATGTTTAACCCATAACCAAGTCCTGTTTCTGTCCATCTACTTCAACCTTCCTAATCCATTATCATTTCTCCTGTGGATTCCTGCCTAGTTTCCTACCTGATTCCCCTGCTTCTTTCCTGTTCTCTACGTAAAATAGCCAGAATGATCTTTTAGGAATGTAAAAAAGATTGTGTCATTCTCCTGCTTATACATTCAGCGGCTTTCCATTGTGCCAGAGTACTCTCTGTGTGGCTTAGTTCCTTTGCCTATAGCTCACAGCTTGAATATTTTCCCTCTGAGAGGCATTCCTTGATGCTTAGTATGTTTCTCCTATAGCATTTCATTGCTTTCCTTCACAACACTTAATTGTAATTGTTTGCTTTTTTTTCTTTTTCTCTATTTCCTGCACTAGGCTGTAAGTAATTGCAAGAAGTATAGGGGCCATGTCTGTTTTGTCTATTTTTATATACCTAGCATATTGCTAATAATATAGCAGGTGATTAATAAATATTTGAATACATGAGTGAAAGGAAAGCTGAGAGCTTATCTCATCCATTGTAAGAGTCTGCACTATCTCTGGCAAGTGATTATCTAGCTTATTTTTTAATGCTTTCAGAGATGGACAGCTTAGTGTTTTATGTGGTTTACTTTGTTGAGTAATTTTGATAGTTTGAAAGATTTTCATCATTTTGGGCTGAAAACTGCCTTTCTGTTATTTCCGTCCATTAATCTTAGTTCTGCCCCATCACACCTTAAATTATTTTGATCCTATATGTCCCACCTTAAAGTATTTGACAGTAACTGTCATGTATTCTCTTGGTTTTGCTAGGCTAAACATTTCCTAATGCTTCAGCTTTTCATAAGGTGACATGTTTCTTCACCCTTACCTCCTTCTGTATCTGTTTTGCCAGAGTAACTTTAAAATTGGTGTATTGAAGGATAAAGATGTTTATAATGTTTAGTCTAGTAAACTGGGATTAAATGATTTATAGTATATTAATTCAATGTAATATAGCCCTTAAAATAATAAATATAACTAGAACCACAGGAAATATTTATAAAATAATCATTTAAAAAGTAGAACATTAAATTATTTTTAGGTAGTTGTTATAGCTGACTGTAATTTAGAAGGAAATTTAGAAAGGGATATGAAGTAATGAGAATAGTTGTGTTAGGGTGTTTGGGATTATAGAAAGAAGTTTTTAAATAAAGAGTATTTTAATTAGTTTATAAAAATATGTTCAGAACTGTTAGTGTCATTCGAACTAGAATTAAATTAAATGAGATATCAGTAGTTTGCATTAAGACTATATTTCCTTTAATGTAGTCTACGATTGCCTGTTTTGTGGTCTTATCACACTGATAGCCACATGTGACTGGTAGCTACTGTATTGACAGGGCAGATACATGTATTGGACAAAGGCAGATATAGAACATTTCTTTTTGTACAATGTTCTATGGGTGGTATTGAAATAAGAGACTTTGTGGGATGAGATCACTCAAGAGAGCAGAGAGACAGGCTAAATAGTGACTTGTTTGTGTATAGTACTTTTGATGCTAAAGAGGCTAAATCTTATAGGTGGAGGAGCCAGGGAGAGCTGTGTGAACAGGGCCACAAGATGTATAGTCCATTTCACTGGCCATTAGGTGGCAGAGTCTCCTCAGATCAGCCTGTTATTGAAGAAGCACTGAGGGAGAGGGAGGAATGAGGGGAGCGGTTCTCTGGGTGAAGGGCAGCCAGTGTGCAAGTTTTCTGTATACGCAAAAGTTTATTGGTAGGGACTTTATGTTTCAAGGTGAACCTAAGGAGATGAGAATTCTTAGATGTTTATACAGAAATGTTTTTTACTTGTATGCATTTTTAATCTTATAATGCTAAAGAAGACTTTTAAACAAGAGCCACATTTCAGAAAGACCATTTTGTAGAGCACTAATTGGGCTTTTTCGGTAGATTGTCAACAACTTCTGTTTTGCTGTAAATAAGTTAATAGACTCAGTAGAGAGTAATGTCTGCAATAGAGCAGCAGAGCTGCTTGGGCTGGTTCATTCCAAAATAGTCCTACCTGCTATACTTGTCAAAGTGTCCCTGATGCTTGATCAAGTACTGTACCTAGTGCTGGTTCTTAACCTGGAATGTCAGGGGCTCTTGCTTAATTCTTATAGGAAAGAGTCCTACATTTCATAGTGTAGTGTAGTGTTCCTCAAGCTTTTTTAGACTATGACCCACAGTAGAAATAATTTTAGATGGTGCATACACATATCGAGGTATATAACTGAAATGGTCATATCATGCCTTTTGATATTTTCTATTCTGTTCTATTTTTATTGTAGCAAGAACACTTAACCGTTATTAAGTGGGAAAAGACTGCTCTAGGATATGCGAAATTAATTTTAAGAAAACAACTGAACATTAGTAAAGTTGCTGAAGATGGAACCATCTTTGGTTTTCCTTATATGAGACACTTACTAAAGCAAAAATGCTTATATAAAATAAATATATTTTACAATATTTAGTCTGTTAGGTCTGCTTTAATAAAATACCTTAGACTGGGTAACTTATGAACAACAGAAATTTATTTCTCATAGTTCTGGAGACTGGGAGGTCCAGGATCAGGGCTCTGGCAGATTTGGTGTCTCGTGAGAGTCCTCTTCCTCATAAATTGTGCCTTATAACTGTGTCCCCACATGGTGAAAGGGGAAAATAAGTTCCCTTGGGCCTGTTTTATAAGGACACTAATTCCATTCATGAAGGCAGAACCCTCATGACCTAATTACTTCCAAAAGGCCCTACTTCTTAATATTGTTATATGGGGATTAGGTTTCAACATGTGAATTTAGGGGTCACAAACATTCAGACTATCACAGTAAAAGACATTGCAGGCAAATTTCTTACTCTCACTCTAGGGTCCACGGAGTATGACCTGCCTTGTCTGTTTGGTCTGAAAACTAAGACTGTTGTTACCACACACAAATGGAGTCACTGATTTCGAGGAAACTGAGTCTATATAACACTGTTGACTATTTTATAATTTAATCGTTCATCAACTGGCTTGTTTATAGAATTTGTATTTTAATGATCAAGCTGACTGGCTTTCAGTTCAGTATCTCTCCCTTAAGATTTCTTTCTCAATTTGCTTTTCAAAATTTCTCCTTCCACCAGTCAGTTGTAATTCCATTGCTCCTACGTCATCTTCCTGTTTGGAACATTGCTTTTCATTTTCCTCTGCTGATGTCTTAGCCACCTCTGATTTCTTGAGGTGGTGCGAAGTATTTTTTTAGGCTTAATGTACAAGAGACTTTTAATTCTGCTTTTGTTTGTTTGTGGTATTTATCTGATTTTCTTTCAGTTATATTTTCTTGGCTTTAGCTATGTTTGCATGAAGAGAGTTATTTTAAAATACAGTTCCTGTCTATGTTATGATTCATTGTTCAAAAGTGAATTATTTTTTACTGTGATTTTCTTGAAAGAATTGCAATTTGTATATTATTTTCAGTTCTTAGGGCAGCTGTAATAACGCCATCACCTGCTCTCCACCCTCCCACCCCCTACCTTTTTGCATGCTTGTGTTTGGTGCCTAAATTTCTTTTGCTTATTAAAATTAAATCGAACATTTTCTTTAGCTTTCTGTTCCCTTTTTACCCCCCCCATATTTGTCTAAAATCTTCTCTGAAGTGTTGATTTCTTCAGAAAATTGATTATTCTTTGTTTTTTTTTTTCATTGAAACAAACTGTAGTTCCTTTGAGTAATTCTTAAATATTTTCTCCTCTTTGTTCTGTGCAACTTTTACACTTACAGAAGAAATGGGTTTTCTGATTTGTGCTCCATGGATAAGTTCTTGAATATTTTACACTGTTAAATTTAATTGTTTCCTCCTCTACCCATTACAAAATGAAACACAGTCATTACATATGCTTGTTCTGCAGTTTGCCATCTCCCGTACTTAGCTGTCTCCTTTAACACTAGTGAAGGTACTGGGAAAAAAATAGGGCAGACCTCTCTATTCTGTTGTTTACATTTATCACCAACCTGCTTATCATGAACCAATAAATTGATGTCATGATCTGCAGTTTGAAAAACACAGGTGTATTGAGTGTTAGCTTAAGAAAATGAGTTGGAGAGAGGCCAGTGGGGAATGGTTACATTTGAATCCTGGAATATATTGGCTTCATTCGGTTGTGAGGATTAAATGAATTACTCATGAAATCTTTAGAACATTGTCTAACACATAGTAGAGCTATAAAAGGGTTAGCTACTCCTGCTACTACCACCACTACCACCTACTGAATGCCGCTGACTTGGATTCAGTGATCCTGGTCTCTTACTCTCTATATGAACTTGGACACATTACTTAACCTCTCTAAACCTCAGTTTCTTCATTTGTGAAATGAAAATAATTATACCTATCTTGTAGTTGTTAGGTTAAGATATGATAGTTCTTTTTTTTTTTTTTTTTTTTGAGACAGAGTCTCATTCTGTTGCTCAGGCTAGAGTGAGTGCCATGGCGTCAGCCTACATCACAGCAACCTCAAACTCCTGGGCTCAAGCGATCCTACTGCCTCAGCCTGCCGAGTAGCTGGGACTACAGGCATGCGCCACCATGCCTGGCCAATTTTTTAAATATATATAATAGTTGGCCAATTAATTTCTTTCTATTTATAGTAGAGATGGGGTCTCGCTCTTGCTCAGGCTGGTTTCAAACTCCTGACCTCAAGCAGTCCGCCCGCCTCGACCTCCCTGAGTGCTAGGATTATAGGTGTGAGCCACCACGCCCGGCCCAAGATATGATAGTTCTTATAAATTATTTAGCACTGTGTCACACACATCTATATTTGATAAAAATTAGTTATCTTTAAGGGCCCTCAAAGTCATATTGTCCTCTTTTGTCTTCAGCAGAGACAATTAGGCCTTTCTACTCTCTGGTCTGATAGAACGGACAGCTTCTTGCCTAAGTCCTGGAGACACTACACGACTTGCCTTCCACAGGTGTTCCTGTCTTTTGGGATAGCGGCCTGAGTCAGCCGCAGGGCATCATTCATTTATATGCACTAATGTCTGTTCTGTACCAAGCTCTGTGCTAGATGCTGAGAATTTTAAAAGTGAGACTTTTGATCAGGCTACTGAGTGTGTGTTGTAGACATTTTCATTACACTTATGTTTTTGAAATTATTTGTATTGCTTAAGTTCTTCATGTTCTTGCTGATTGAGTTTGCTCATAATGTTTAATAACACCTAGTCCATACCTCCTTCAGCTTTTGTGATCCTCAAACAGCTTTTGTGATCCTCAAAAATCTAAAATCCTCATTTTAGATGTAGAACAGCGGTCCCCAATCTTTTTGGCTGGTTTCATGGAAGACAATTTTTCCATGGCTGGTTTGTGGGGGGCGGGTGGTGGTGGTGGTGGTGGTGGTGGTGGTGGTGGTGATGACAAGCAGGCAGGTGCTGCCTGCTCCCTACAGATCATAGATCGGTACCAGCTCGCAGCCCAGGGTTGGGGGACATAGTGGTAAAGGAAGAAATGTTCTCATTAGAACAATGACTCAGTATATTCACTCAGTCATTAAACATTTATTGAAAGCCTATTATGAATCAGGCTGTATGGTGGAGGCTGCGGATAAAATAAGATTCCAATATAAAGAAAAAGACACATAGACAAGAAAAGGGCAATGAAGTACTATAATGTTATAGCAGGGTATACGGAATAAGCACGTGGGGGCACAAAAAAGAAAGTGCTTAATTGGGAAAGGAGGATATCATGAATTGCTTCATAGAAGAGGCAATGCTTGAGCTGATTTTCAAAAGATAAATAGTAAATAATAATAAAGACGTTGAATGTGAAAGCAGTATAGGCTAAGTAAAGTGTATAACAAAATCATAAAACCAGCATGGCACATTGATAAAACTGTTACTATCTGAACAAGAGTAGAGAACAGGGCTCAAAGAAATTTATCAGGAAGAAAGAGAGCACTGAAGAAAATAATAGCCTGCAGAGGGCGTTGTGTGCCATACTGAGAAATCTGGACTTTACTGTGGGCAAATAGGAACCTTAAGGCTTTTAAACTGGAAAAGAAAAATGATCTGACCTCAATTTTGTAAAGTCACTTTGATTTCACTATGGAAGATGGCTAAAAGAAGAAAGGAAGATAGGTTAAGAAGTTATAACATGAGAAATACAAAGATGGTAGTAAAAGGGTACAAATGCAGAAGATACTAGCGATATTAAATCTAAAGAATTTTGTCACAATAGTAGGCACAAAATGAAAGTACAATATTTAGTCAATAAATAGATGAATAACTGATTATATGTAAGAGATGAGAGAAAAGGGGTCAGCATTCCAGGCTTGTCTGACTGGAGGGTGGTATCTTTCATTGAGAGCAAAGCATTGTATCAATCCACTCATGTATTGATGGGCACTTGGGTTGTTTCCACATCTTTGCAATTGTGAATTGTGCTGCTATAAACATTCAAGTGCAGGTGTCTTTTTTATAGAATGTCTTTTTTTCCTTTGGGTAAATACCTGGTAGTGGGATTGTTGGATCAAATAAATGGTAGTTCTTCTTTGAGGTATCTCCCTACTGCTTTCTACAGAGGTTGTACTAGTTTGCAGTCCCACCAGCAGTGTATGAGTGTCCCTATCTCTCTGTATCCATTCCAACATTTGTTGTTTTGGGACTTTTTGGTAAAAGCCACTCTCAGTGCAGTTAAGTGATACCTCGTTGTGGTTTTGATTTTTGTATTTCCCTGATTATTAGAGATGTTGAGCATTTTTTCATCTGCTTGTTGGCCATTAGTCTGTCTTCTTTTGAAAAGTTTCTTTTCATGTCTTTTGTCCCCTTTTTAAAATGGGGTTATTTGATTTTTTTCTTGCTGATTTGTTGAAGTTCTTTTTTTTTTTGAGACAGAGTCTCACTTTATTGCCCAGGCTAGAGTGAGTGCCATGGCGTCAGCCTAGCTCACAGCAACCTCAAACTCCTGGGCTCAAGCAATCCTGCTGCCTCAGCCTCCCAAGTAGCTGGGACTACAGGCATGCGCCACCATGCCCGGCTAATTTTTTTCTATATATATTAGTTGACCAATTAATTTCTTTCTATTTATAGTAGAGATGGGGTCTCGCTCTTGCTCAGGCTGGTCTCAAACTCCTGAGCTCAAATGATCCGCCCACCTTGGCCTCCCAGAGAGCTAGGATTACAGGC
>VSMD01006053.1:0-41144 GCA_008750895.1 Mirza zaza
ATGTGAAGATCTGGCAGCACAGAGCCCACGTCCTGTGATCACTGGTCAGGTGCCCCGGGGGGCCGTCTGCCCCCGTAGGAACGGTGATGCCGGGAAGCGAGGAGTCGGCGAGAAGAGAGACACGAAGAGCCGGCCGGCTGCCACCAGGCCCAGTGGAGAGAAAGGGCAGCGTCCAGGGACTGGGGGAGCACAGGGGTTTCCCACGGTCCTCGTGGCGGCCACAGCGGAGCAGGTGGGAGGAGCCGGTCACCTCTGTCCTGCCTCCCGTCCCACCAGCCCCTCCCAGGCCAGGAGAGACACCAGCGTCCCACAGGAGGCCTCGCAGAGCAAGGAGCAGGTAAGTAGCGAACAACAGAGCAGGAGCTAGAGCCAAGGCATGAGAGTAAGAAACACGGGGCAGAGTCCAGAGCGTCCTGACAACGTCCCCAAACCGGTGGCTGCGTCTCCAGGCCCCTCGTGGGCAGCCGCGAGCAGCCATCCGGTGGGGCGGGGGCGCCCAGCGTGGGAGTCGGCGGGCAGCAGACCACCTTCAGGCCGAGCCGCCCCTGAGACGGCCCAGGACCCCAACCCCGCTGGACACGTCCCCCTCCTAGACACGTCCCCCTCCTAGACACGTGCGTGCGCCTTTGGGAACCATTTCCCTCCCCGGCAGCTGCCGGAGGAAAGAGGTTGAACTCGAAGCACTTCTTTGAACTTCGTTTTGCGTCTTTCAAATCTGTCCAGTTAATCCCAACCAAGATCCAATCTGCTGACTTTAAATAAGTATCCCAAACTGACTCGTTTTCAGTTGCTTTGGCTTAATTTTTTTTGAAAAAGGAATATTTTCTAATAGATGAAAAAAAAAATTTCCTTTCATGCTCCACTAATGCAAAAACAGCTGAACCAATTTAGCTCAAACTTTCTCAATAGCTTGTTACAATGCTAATTAAAATATTCACATACGGCGCAAGCTTTGGGGAACGCAATATTGCACTGTCAGTCAAATTCCGGCTGAATATTTACAACCGGCTAAACAGAAAAGCAACCGCACAGCTTTCCCTCTTTGCTGCCTCTTGGAGAAAACGCAGGCGACAATTAACGGTGAGGGGTGCAAGCGAGTCGTAGGCAGGGTGCTCCTTCGCTGGGCTTGGCTCATCAACGGCGGGGCGTGGAGACTCTCGGGCCCTGGGCTGAGCCGGGCGGGGTTAATGCCGAAGCCCTCGTTCTCCCAGGTCCCCTGAGAACCACGGCTGCCCACGTGGGGGTGGCTGCTGCTGGGGGTGGCTGCTGCCACAACCAGGGCGGGTTCCAGTCCGGCCGATCCCCTCCCGGCTCAGTGTCTTGGGCAGGGGCTAAACCCTCTGCATAGACAGTCTCCATCTGCTCAGCAGGGACTGTGATGATTCTGGATGGGACACTCCGTGCGGAGGCCTCAGCGTGCCACCTGACGTGCCACGCGGCACTCTGGAAACATGGGCTGTATGTCACCCATCCATCCCGACGCAGTGCCCAGATGATCGCAGACAATTTCCCCGTGTGCAATGCACCATCTGGGGGATGGTCATGCTGGAAACTCAGACTTGTGGGGGGAGGGGGGAAAGGGCATTTATTGAAACCTTAAAATTTGTACCCCCATAATATGCCGAATTAAAAATAAATAAATAAATAAATTAAATTAAATTAAATAAAGAATCTTTAAAAAAAAAAAAGACAAACAGGTTCAACCTCCTGGCAAGAAACTTCCAACAAGTGTGTGATACACGTTGTGCATCTGACGCACCAGAACACACCCTCCTGACAGCCTGAGAGTTTCCAGAACAATCCACCGGCTTCCTGTTCCACAGACACTGATGCCCGCACGGGCTAAGGAGCCAGGGAATTTCTCACGCGTGACAACCAGGCCAGTGACCTCCCGAAGCCTCCCGGTTCTCATGACCCTCGTGTGTCTGTGTGCCTGTGTATGTGTACGTGAACATTAACCGAGACACATGCACGGGCAGATGGCAGACAGGTGTGCGGACGGTGCACACGCCCCACACGCGTGCACGCGTGTCTACACGTGTTCTCCCTTTGCCGCAGTGACCAGCAACCACTTCTCAGTGTTCTCAGGGTGTGTGTCTGAAGCCGCCCCAGTTTCCTTCTCTTAAACCAGAAAAACCCGGTGGCTGAACTTGCGTGCGACGACAGAACAGCCTCGGGGGGGAGGACCCCACGGGAGTTCGGCGGGCTCCGGGATCCTTTTCTGATGTGCGTGGTCTTTTGCCTCCTTTTCGGTGACTGTCTCAGATCCAGAACTTTCCAGGAGAGGAAGACTTGCCTGCACTTCCAGCTCACCTTCCCCTGGGTCCTGCCAAGGTCACCACCCAGCTCCCAGGACACTCGAAGCCCCACGGTGGCTGGCCGCAGGCTTCACTCTCCTCCGCACATGCAGTTACACAAGCACTTACACACACTCTTGCACACGCTCTGGAATATGCACTTGCACACACTCTGGAATATGCACTTGCACACGCTCTTGAATATGCACTTGCACACGCTCTTGTACATGCTCTTGAATATGCACTTGCACACACTCTTGCACACGCTCTTGCACATGCTCTGGAATATGCACTTGCACACGCTCTGGAATATGCACTTGCACACGCTCTTGCACACGCTCTGGAATATGCACTTGCACACGCTCTGGAATATGCACTTGCACACGCTCTGGAATATGCACTTGCACATGCTCTTGAATATGCACTTGCACACGCTCTTGCACACGCTCTTGCACATGCTCTTGCATATGCACTTGCACATGCACTTGCACACGCTCTTGCATATGCACTTGCACACGCACTTGCACATGCTCTTGCACACGCACTTGCACATGCTCTTGCACGCCACCTGCACACCGCAAAGCCATCCCATTCCCTGCTCCAGCCTGACAGTCTGTGTTCTTGGTCACCTCGACTTGGAGCTCATTTCAAGGGCTGCGATTCTCCGGGGCAGGTTCATTCGGTGTTTATTGCCTGGAAATTAAAGGATTTAGGGGTCTTTGCTGGAGGAACGAAAACTGAGCCTTTGCCTCCCCTGTTCAATGAATACGGCCCCATCGGAGGAATTTTATTCCCACGGTGGTTTCCTCTGATGTGCTGAGTGTGGAGCCAAAACCCCAACGCCAGCAAGAATCACGTCGGCTTTGCTTTTCTTTATGAAAAAATGGCCCATAAAACGTTGATGCCTGGTTCCAAATGGGGCCGGTGACAGCTAATTAAGAGGACATTCTTAGGTGCGGGAACAAGCCTTGTCGGCAAAGAGAGGGGCCCCTGGGCCCTGTTAGCCCCTCAGAGACCTTCTCTGCTACCACCGCGCAGCCCCGGCCAGCTCCAGGGACTCGACAGTTGGGCCAGGAGTGTGGGACTGAATCCTGGCTGGCCGCCACTGCGACAAGGAGCCCCCGGCCCATGAAGGCCACGGCTGGCAGCGGGACAGAGCAGCGCGGTGGGCAGGCCCTGGGCAGTGCCCTCCCCACAGCCTCGGCAGAAAGGGCAGTGCGGGCAGCAGGTCGGGACGCCCACCTGGGGCTGGGCTCCACTGTCCTCCCTGACTTCCATCAGCAGTTACGGCCATGTCTGGGTGCCGCCATCTTGCTAAACCCACCGGTTTCCATGACAACCCACCAGCGTGGGCAGGGCTATCGCTCGGTCATGCGTCAGGAACCTGCAGATCAGAGAGGACGAGCCCCTGATGAGGGGCAAGGCTTGGAGTTCAAGGGAGGATTATTTGGCCAGAGTCCGGTAAACACCCAGGAGCGTTTTCTGGCAAAACCTGTGCTTCCCACCCATGCGCTGCTGGAGGAACTTCCCAGTTCCACGTCACGGCGATGCTCCGCCTGGCGCCTCTGCCGTGGCCGTGCCAGGCATCGCGGGTGTCGGCGGCGTCCCCAGCCCCACCCCCTAGACGCCAGTGCCTCCCTCCCCAGGCTGACAGCCTGAATCTCCCCAGACGCCGCCAATGTCCCCAGAGGGAACAACACCCCTGGTGAGAAGCCACTGCCACGGAGTCCCCAGAGTGCTCGGCAGGTGGTAGGTCACTACTCCCCACGTCCCAAAGCGGGGGAAGCCAGTCTTGAGACACTGACGCGGAAGGTGCGGCGTCCTCACACGCGAGGCAGCCTGCTGGGGTGAAAGGTCACCTGCTCTATCATGCTCATAGGTAAATTTCGTTAAGGCGACTGAGCTAGGAGCTACTTTCCACATTCAGATGTTTCGTTCCCACCTGTTCGCCCCAGGTGAGCTGGGTGAATCGTGAGGATTGCACCTTCATCACCTGTACATGCAAACCAGCAAAGAAAAGGAGAATGAGATGAGGAGGAGGAGGAGGAGGAAGCGGGGAGGAGAAGAAGGAAGGTGGCACAATTAACCTGGATGAAAGGCCAGGAAGCCCGGCGAGGGATGAATGTGAACGCTGCCCACTCCCAACGCCGCGGCATAAAACCTGGCCTCACGCCGAGGCCGTATTCCACGGGGCCTCGGCATGTTAAGGCCGTTTATAAGGTAATGAGTTAGATAACGGTGGTGGAATGAATTTACAGGCCGGAGTCGCAGGCATTATGCAGCCCGCGATGGCTTGGCCCGTCGCCGGAGATTGTGAAATTAATTTTAATGGAAGAGGAGATGTCGGTCGGGAGACGGGCTGCTTCAGGGACGAGGGGGGGCCCCGGTCCCCAGCCCCGGGGCCTCTGAACCCCCAGGCAATGCGAGAGCTGCCCTGGCGCCACTTGCTCTCGTCGCCGCTCAGCAGAAGTGCCACGTCAGGCAGCCCCGTTTTCTCACGTGTTTGTTCTGGAGGGTTCTTAGCATGTCTTCATGGTGAGCTGTTTCTACGTTCAATTGTGTGTTACTCTTCACGACATGACGGCTCACTGCCACGGGACAACACGCTGAGCTCCTGTCGCCGCAGGGACTTCTGGAGACCCACAGGTTCCACCCCCAAACCTTCTGCTGAGCGACGGCTGCACCCCCGAATCTCCGTGCGCCCCGAGGCCAGCACCCGCCACGGGCGGACGCCGGCGACACCCGAGCTCCTGGGGAGGAGGGAGACGGCGGAGCACCGCTGCCCACCCCCGTGCCTGCGGGGATCGTTCCCCCACCCACCCTGTAAGTTAATTGGCTCACACCTCAAGCGGGAAGTCGGAGTTTTCCCCGACGATTCAGTTCACGGCCGCCAGCGCTCCAGATGAGAACCTGCACGTGGACGTGTGGGATGCCGCCACCGTGGGAGCCCCCGAAGGCCCGCTTCAGAGATGGGGGGATGGCTCCGTCCTCCTTCGGCCCTGCACCCCCAACTCTGCCTGTTACGAAGCAGCTGCGGTCCGTGGCAGGCCGGGCCCTCCCCCTCAACTAAAAATGCCACGCCCCTTCCCCGGGCCACAGGCCGGTTTTGGAGACTCAGCCCACGTTCACGGAGAGGCACCTTATTCCGTGACATCAGTGTGGATTCCAAGCACGGCATCCTGGCGCCAGGGCTGCACAGCACAAAAATCAAACAGGAAGCTAATCATGACAAAACGTGCCGCACCCCCCCCCCCCACCACGCGTTGACCACGGAAGCCCCGTCAGCCAGGACGGGGCTGCCTTCTCCGGGGAACGGGACCCGGGCCGGCTTTGCCACCCTTTTCTCCCACACATACTTTGAAAACAGAGAAACAAGAGTTTTTAGAGACCTTGTGTCAATCATATCAAAAAACCCGCATGGTTTTCCCTTCCGCACTGGAGACAGAAACAGTTACTCGCTGTCCCCCGAGTGCCGTTTCAAAGTCAGGGAGGAAGAGTCCTTCTGAAAGGACAGCTCTTTGATGTTTCGCGAGGTCTCACTGTCACTTTCCCACCTGCGTCCACCTGCCCGGGCCGCAAACTCCCGGTCACTCGGAGAGACTCAGCCACATGATCAAAAGAAGACACGGTGAAGTATTAACTGGCCCTGGGTTGTTTAAACACAGGAAACGAGAGGGAATTAAAGGGAACAGAAGTGATGTGATCGCTGCAAGTTCAGTTTCCAGGTTAGAGGACGTGGGCAGCACTCGGGCTTTCTACTACCTCTTGCCGGGGAGAACCCCCGGCCACGATTCTCTTGCCGAGGAAACCACCAGCTCCCCGCTCTCTCCCGATTCGCCCGCTCCCACGCACGGCAGGCCCGCAGCACGGCCATGCCGCAGGCTCACGCGTACAGACAGTCGTCCCTGGTGGTACACGGCAGTGTTCCGGCTGCCCCCAGCCACGGACAGGGTCATCCCTGACCTTAGGGACCGATACTCCCTCTGATGACAGGACTTCGTGGCCATGGGAGGATCTGACGCCATGTGCGGTTCATCTTCTCACACTCGGTCTGAGGCTCAAACTCCCAATCGGTCCGATCGGCTGGCGTTGAAGGCAGCGAGGTCACTCACTCATGTGCCGAGCCACGAAACACACGCTGCCAACCGTCACGAGACGCAGGAAGGTGAGGGGACGTCTCAGGAACCTTCCAGCTGAGCCGCCTATCGTGCCGTACGAGCCCCTGCGACTCCGGCGGCCAGGTGCGCTTCCAGGTACAAGATGACTTGGAGCCACCTGGAGTGCTCTCTGAGTGCGTCGTCACGGGAAACCGGAGAGGCCTGATCCATTTTAAACCACGCTGACAGCTGCCACTAACGGTCCCTTCTGCGGTTTGTCACAGATATTTATATTTAGTCCCCACGGCAAGCGTCGTGGGAGTCGATATCCTGCTACATTTTTTCTCTCTCTTTGGTGAAGTATGAAGAAGAAGAAATGTGTCGAGTAGTTTTTTCATTTTTCTCCCCTCTAAGCGAAACCCAAGCAAGAGCATCTAGAATGATCCAAAACACAAGGTCCAACCAGACTGCACGTGCACTTCTGAAGCCACGCCAGGCATCACGTGACACGCAAACGCAGCCGCCCGGCCACACGCATGCGCCCCTGGCGTCGCGCCGGGTCGAGGGCGGGCTGTTCGCCGGCTCTCCGGGACGCACGGCAGCGTCTCAGGCTATGCAGGGGCGGGGCAGCGAGCGGCCCGGGTCGCTCTCGGGGGCCAAGTTCCGAGGCCCCGGCGTGAGTCGGGGAGCAGCGGCTTCCTGCCGAGAGGTCCGGGCCAATGCTGGTTCTGGAGGTGAAAATAAGTGAATCACGGACGCTGACTTGAAGAGCCCCGGGCCCACAAGGGAGAGGCGGGGCCCGAACCGGTAGACGCGCGACGTGAGGCCTACAGGGCGCAGGTGCCGGTCTGCGGGGGACCGGCGAGGCTGTCCTGGAGTGTGCAGGGGAGGAGAGGGCAGACCGGGAGGCCCTGCTCCCAGGTCAATGCAGGGGACACCCCATCCTCACCCGAGCGCCTCACACCGCGTTGTGTGGCGCTGTCCTGGCCCCGCTCCACTCCGGCCGCTTGAATCCCTGCTCCCAAGGGGTTATTGTTTTAATCTGCAAATCTGATGGCGTGCTCCTGCCTCCGGAGCCTTCCCGTGGCACTGAGAACGCGGCCCAGACCCCTTGCCGTGGCCGCCGAGGCCTGTCCACCCGACCTCCGCCCTTTCCCCGCCCTGAGCCTCTCCCGGCTGTGCCCGGCGCCTTCTGTGGGTTCCTCCGGGACTCCCCACCCTCCCCCGTGGCTCAAGTCCTCTGCCCGAAATGTGCAGCTCCCAGGCCCGACCGCTCAGAGAGGGGCTGCAGCCACTGATCAGGAGTGGCCGATCCGGCCCCAGCACGAGCCTTCCTTGTCTCCTTCATAGCTTGTCCTTTGTGCGATTGGCTCGTTTAGGCATCTGCTGGTGTGTCTCGCTTCTCCCCATGGAACACAAACCCCGGGAGGAAAGAACGCGGCGATGAAATGCTGACAGAAATACCGGGCCCGAAGCAGGTGCTCAGTGACTATCTGTCCACTGGAGGAGGGCAGGGGGCTTGCACGGCGATCCCGACAACACAAGCACCTTGGAGAGCGCCTCCTCCCCTCCACGCGTCCACCTCCCAGCTTGCGACCAGGTATCTCGGGGGCACAGGACCCCTCCCCGCCCCCCGAGAACGAGACCCTGAGGCTGGGGTCCCCGACAGCCACGGTGGTCCTGCCCCCCACTCCGGCGCTCAGCACACGGCAGCCGCTCAGCCGCTCCCCCGCACGCTGATAGAGGCGGAGGCCTGCGCGACGGGCGGGCGGCGAGTCAGCACGCCTGACGCGAGAGGCAGCATCGAGCGTTAGCGGGTCCCAGCCAGGCCCTCGTGTTGTCTCTATGGATCGGACACCCCAGCGGTTTTCCACACAGGCAGGGTGGCTCCGTCCACACGGCCTTCTGCACCCCACGCCGCATGAAACTGAGTTAAAACAAGACTGGATGTGCAACTGAACCGTGCATCCCCACGAAACAGGGCTGATTGATTACAAGAACCAACACTGCTTTTAAAAGCCGGAGAGTCTAAACTCCATCGCTATGCTGATCAGCGCGGGGTGGCGCTGCCTGAGGGTTTAAAGCTTCCCCAGGTAAGAAATGAAAGAGGAAAGTGGCGTGTTGTCCGAGTCCACCCACCGGGGTGGAGACGCCGCTTTTCACAGACGACTGTGTCTGTGCGTATGGGGGGGGGCGCACACGAGGGCTGGCACCAGACGCACCCAGAAATCCAGTCTGGGGTTCTGCCTGGGAGCAGAGCGTTGGCTCTTGGCAGATTCTGATGGCGTACTGGAGGAGACAGGCAGGGAGTCGGCACAATATAAAAATACTTCTGCTCCAAATCACACGAGCATAAAGCTGTTCTACCTGAGACTTTATCATAACCGAGTACGGAGGCGTGTCCTGGGCCCCAGCCCCACAGGGGAATGGCTGGAGTATAAAATCACCTCGTTTGGAAGCATGTAAATCCGATGACTGAGTGTTTTAAACTCTTGCTGATTTTACCTTTCTATAGGGTGACTGCATGTGATCAACTTTAAACTTAAGGAAGTCTCGTTGTGAGTGAAAGTCTATGAGTTTATGTCAGTGTTACAGACATCACCAGCAAACTAAAATACTATAGTTGAACTCGACACACTGGGAAATAAGGATTCAGCTAAAAATCACAAAGAAAAATCAGTGTAGGGGCTGGCAGAGTGTATGGGAATTCATAAACTAATGAGCAACAAGGAAAAACAACAATAAATGGGTGGTTTGGCCCCGGTCGGAGGCAAAAATACTTGAGGACGTTCATTTAAAAAGAACAGACGTAAAATGCCAAGAGCCGCCTCTTCTACTTTCCATTTTAACAATCTAAATCTGTGTCTGTATTTTATCACAAAGTACCCCAAATCTTTTTTGCGAACGTGGACAGAAGAGCAATTACAAATAAACAAACATGGAAAACGGACGGACGGGCCAAGCCGTTCCCAGCGAACACGCTAGTCGGGCGTCTCGTCCACACCGCCCCTCGTGTGGCCCGGGCGGGAGGAACCCTCAGAGCCGGACCCGGATCACAGGGCACAAAACAGACATGAGAGCCCGGCACTGGCGCCGGCGCTGCGCCGGGAACCTCCGGGCGCGTCCTGCGGGGGCGGGGAGGGGCACGGCCGTGTCCCCCTCTCCCCACTAGTGCCCCTCCCGGCCTCGCCCTCACAGGCGGCTTCCTGGGGGTCCTTGGTGCACCCCGTGGTCCGCCCTGCCTCGACGTCTCTGCTCGAAGTTTCTGCTCTCCCCGGCATGCGACGCCGTCCTTCACTTGCGTGTCGTCTCAGCCCTGCAGGGTCCCGCCCCGTCCTCTCCCCTGACGTGACAACCGTCTTCCCTGTGACGGTCCAGGGGCTCCAACCTTCGTGGAGCGTAGGGCCCCACAGTCACGCCGATCTGCTTCCAGCAGGAACTGCGCTTTAGAGCAAAGGTGCAGGTGCTGGGAGACCGCCCGACATCTCTGGCCAGGGCTCCGGAGTAACAGAGACACGGCGCCCGCCCAGGCAACACACTTGTGGCCGAGACGAGGCCTTGTCCCAGGCCGTCGAGATTCTGGGTCACCTGTCACTGCAACCATGGTAACTGTTGGCCGACACCGGAACCGCTAAAGGTTCAAGGCAGGATGCTAACCACACACACAAAGCTGGTTTCCTAAGCACGTTGCGGAAGTGGGTTGAGATCTGTCTGGATTCTAACCCTAACACAACACACACACACACACACACAGAAGACCACGTTTTCTCACATAACTATTTGAAAATTCTAGTTAAATATTGTTCTTTTCATGTTCTTGGTTCCCAGCCAATCTCTTGATATAACTTGAATGAAAATGTTTTTTGGCAGGAACTACTAACCTGATGCTGCCTTTACCTTAATTCGTAATCGTTTCGTGTCTTCATTTTTTCCAGCCTAGAACAGACAGTCATCTCCTTACCCACATAACATTTGCTAGGCAAAAACCGTCTCCAGGAGCAGAGCATATTGCAAAAGCAACAGAAACAAACACACGTCCCCCCAGCCTCGTGCGAGCGAGCACCCTCGTCTGCACGAGGGGCTCCGAGACGCTTCAAACCCTGTGAACTAAACTCACAGACGTGGGGCCTAAGAGATCGGGGACAGAGGCCCCTTCAGGTCCCCCTTTCTTAATGATCGGCGAGGTCCTTTGTGAAGGTCTGAGGAAAGGTGACTTTGACAGCATCGGGCCGTCGCTGGGCACCAGGCCACCGTGTGCCGTCCACCCTCCCGGCCACAGCGGGACAAACCTTCAACCGCACGGCCAATCCTCACAACCAGCAAAGCCCCGCCTTCCTCAGACCCGACGCGCACAGCTGGCCGCAGCCACGACCCTGCCTGGGTGTCACCGCGGCCCACGGGCCTCGCAGAAGGTGGCCTGCGCATTGCTAAAGAGTTTCACGAGTTCCAGATGCCAAAATCAAACAGCCAGGTGTCGGGGCGCTCCTGCCGCCCGCTGGCGCCGTGGACAGGAAAGGAGACAGTGACCCCGAAGACACCACTTGTCCTGGGGGCTCTGGGGCGGGTGCTGGTCTCCCCCGCCCCCGTCCTGCCCACTCGGTCTCTGGTCTGAGGCCATGCGAGCTTCTCTACCTCCCTTTAGCGACTCTCTGCACCGAATGAGGCCATGACAACGCAGTCAGCAGATGGGCTGCGAGACCTGCTGCCAATCATGTCCAATTACTCAGCTGCCTATTAATAGCCGCGGCAATTAACCAACAAAGGTGTTTATCGTCTGCGGAGAAGGAGCTTCTGCTCTGGAATCACGTTACTCGCCAAGCTCCTCACCTGCCAGTTTCCAAGGCTGCTAAAATTGTGATTTCAAAAACGCCTTCTTCAATCCCAGTCTGTCTAAAAAAAAAAAAAAAAAAAGGCAGAGTGGGGGAGGGCGGCTATGAAACCCAGCAATCTTCCCTCGACATTTCGGCCAAACAAAGATAATGTTATTTTTTGGCTACTTCGCAACTCCCCGATTTGGTCAATATTAGGCCATAAAATTGTTCTCTTTGTCACCGGAGTCATTTATTTCTCCCCTGAGTTTACATAGCCGAAATGCAAGTTCAATGAAAGTAATAACGATGACTAACATTTATTGAGAGCAAGTGATGTGCTAAGCACTTATTCCAGTTCCGCTGGTCATGGCCAACTGCAACGCCCCCGACCACGAGGACTCCTTCGCTGAGCATGGTGGGAACATGCGCGGGCCACCCCCGTGCCAGCTGTCGGTCACGACACGCAGGTCTGCAGTGCGTGTGTTGTATGTTATCCCACACGGCTGGCGGCCAAGCAGGTTGTGATGCCAGGGCCGCAACTGTCTCTCGGGTGTGAAGGATGTGACCCCGTGAGGGTCTCATCCTCACCTGCCCAAGCCGGGGAGGACCAGGCCGCCGCCACCTGCTGCACTGCTGCCCTGGGGAACAGCACCTCCTGTTCAAAGTGCAAGGACACGTGTTACGGTTCGCTTTCTGGAGCTGTGATCACGCAGCTCTGGCCAAGGCAGCCCTTACCGGGCCGAAATTAGATGTAAATTTATTTGCACCCCAACATTCAGGACTTTGCAAGCAAACAGAATCAAGTGGCAACCCAAAGGGCTAAGGAATGATCGCGTGCTTCCTGGCGCAGTGGCGATGCTTTTCCCGCCATTATTTTATGACACATGGCTTCAGTATAAATCATCACGGAGTCATCTGGAAAGTCCAAGTGCCAGCTCACGGAGAACCCCTTGAGCAGTGTCCCCGACAGATGGCCACCTGGAGCTGCTCATTCGCCCAGGATGGAGCCTGCGTCAGCGGCGGGGCAGCGGTGGCCGGCAGCCGGCTCGCTGCGGGAAGCCGCGATGTTGGCAGCTGGTCCGTATGTTCACCCGAGGCCCCTCCTGGATGCCCCCCGCTGGTGCGCGGTGACCTCAGGACTAGGACAAGTCTAGTCCTCGTCACCTGCCGGTCCTCCGGACATGGGGTTTCCTCTCCCTCGTTAGCTTCTGTCCCTGCACCGGCCTGTTGGGGTTACGTGCGTCTCGAGATCGGGGATTACTGTCTAGCGTCGCATCAGCTGAAAGTTCTAACGACAGGATTACACCTACCTGGGATTTTAAATTATGCCAAAGAGGCTTTCCTGGGAATTATACTTCGTTAATTAACTCATCTTCTTAAACTCGGTAATACCCTTCTTATGCATAAAAGGAACAGGGAAGCGATGAGACGGCATTCAACTTCGGCAGGCAAATAACTCTTTAAGAGTGGGGCTGACTCCGAGGACTTCTCCGAGGACACTCGGAACGAGCTGCTCTTCCTGGGGCCGCCGCGCTGCGGCTCTGACCTCGAACCTGGAAGGGCCCCTCTCAAGTCTCCCACCAGGTGATGCATCCCTGAGCCACCTGATCCCCAGGAGGGAGCCGAGCGTGGGGACACACCAGGACATCCACGTCACAGCCTGGACAGGCAAGGGGCAGGAGGACGCACAGGTTCTGATCTCCCCGACAACGCTCCATGGAGCCCCACGGCCCCGCTCAGCTCCCGATGTGAGCCTGACGGCTACGTGGACCCAAGAATTCCAAGCCTCACGAGAGACTATGATGCCTAAGCACAATGAAGTGTGACCTCTCCCAGTCCCTAACAAGACCCACACTGCTGACTTCACTATGGAATATTTCAGACATACAGGGATGTTCAAGAAATGACCATACATTCTTTCTCTCTCTCTCTCTCTCTCTCTCTCTCTCTCTCTCTCTCTCACACACACACACACACTTTCTCTCTTCCCACCTAAATTTAGCAGATGAGACCATGCACCCCCTGTGCCACGGACCTCCAGGGACTGTGGCACATCTCAGTGGCAGACCTGCTTGTTCACTTCCCCCATCCCAGGCACTTCCTCCGCTGTGGAGGCCGCTATTGGAAGTGGTCTCTGTGTCTCTCTAGGCATGTTTCCTGCCTTCGTTACATATGGACTCATAAACAAAATACAGTATTAGGGGGATTTTTTAATGTTACATAAATGGTAGCATTTTGTCAATATCACTCTGCAATTTTTACATGCGATTATGTTACAGATTTATCCTTGGGGATATGAATATATATGTGTGTATAATGTATGTATAGTTTATCACGGAATTGTACTATTTGAATGTGCCACGATTTACTCGTTTATTCCCCCATCATTAGACTCCTTGGCTTTCTTTGCTCGCTTTTGCTTGTCTCTGCCGTTGTGGACGACGCTGGGGCGAACCCCACTCGGGTTCTCCTTGGAGACGTGGTCAAGAGCATCTCCAGGCGTCTGCGCCAGAAGCAGCACGTTCGCCTCAGGACCTGTGTGTGCAGAACACGGGGAAGGGGTCTTGCCGCGACTCTGTCCGTCATGTTATCTCGGCCCCAAGGCTAGCTTAACATTCACACAATAGACACTTCCGGGGGAATAATTAGTATAATTAAGACGCATCTTTTTAATTCCAATTGAATCTCTATGTTGGGCAAGTGCTTGATATTATTATTAAAAACAAACAGTAACCGGTCAGTCAGTCGGAGCAACGTAGTCTAGAAGGTCAGGGAAGACTCTGTGGAAAAGTGACAGTCAAACCCGGGTTGGGGGACCCACCAGAGTGGACAGAGGGCCGGTGTTGGGGCGGGAGAACCCCTCTGAGTCCTGCTCTTCATGGTGAGAAAAACAACTTCCAGGCTCTCCAGCTTCCATTCCTGCTCAAGTCGTATTTACAGCTACTTAGTCGCTGCCAGAAATGTTCTCTTTTGAGGTTCGTAGGTGCGGGAAAAACCTTTCTGTTGGCTTTAAACCTAATTTCCCTCTCTTCAATCTTGTCCCGATCAACCTTCTTAAAGTATCCTGATAACTTGTGCTTTTTAATGAGTTCCGAAGCCTCGTCTATAGAAAATGAAGAGCTGGACGATTGTGCTGTGCGGCGTCCTGCACCCCTCTCCCTGGTCAATCCAAAAAGACAGCAGAGCCCAGCGCCTTCCTGAGGATGCCGGAGCGATTCTGACAACTCCATCCCGCCCCGTTCCAGCTGGTCTGCGCGTGCCACCACCGTCCTTGTGACCAGACCCTGCAGAAGACCCTCTGAAGGACCGGAGTCCTTGGGTATGTGCCCAGTTAATAAGAAAACTGTAATTGCCACTGTGAAATAACCAAACTAATTAACCCCCTGCCGTTCGAGAGAACTAAAAACCCCAGGGCGGAAACTCACACGTCTCAAAGTCACCGGAGGGAAGGAGGAGGCATCTGTCTCCACGGCAGGCGGGTCGTTGGGGCGGGCACAGGTGTGCAGAGGAGGAAAAGGCAACGCAATAAAGGGGAAAGACCACGGCTCAAAGACATGGAAATCTCATAGGTTACGAAGGTCACACACTGGAACGTCAAGCTTCCCCCATGGGGAGGACGCCTCAACGTGGTGGGAAAACGCAGGAGGATTTCCTCAGGGACAGGCTTTGAAAACGGACGCCAAACTCCGGCGGGCCTCAGACCCAGGAGGTATTTCTATGTCATTGTCACTGTCGTTGTCATCATCATCATCCTCATCATCATTAATCATCATCTTCAACATCATTTCATCATCTTCATCATCACCTTCAACATCATTTCATCACGGTTATCATTACCCTCGATATTATAATTATCATCATTGTTATTATGGTTACCATCATTATCATTGTCAGCATAATCATCTATCATGTCATCATTATCTTCATCATTAACGTTATCTTCATCATACCATTATCATTAGCATAATTATCATCATCATCAACGCCATCTTAATTATCATCGCCATCCTCATCCTCACCATTTCCTTCACTACCATCACCATTACCTTCATTACCACCATTTTCATCATCATCATCCTCACCTGACAAGGCCCTCTCCCAGCCTCACTCAGGAAGGCAACTCCCCGAGTTATCAGAACAGGCACCGGGCGGGCATGTGGCTGTCCAGACCACGCCACCTCACAGCAGGCATCCACAACCTGCCAGGGCCACCCCAGGGACTCCAGCCCAGGCCCGTCTCCCTCTAGCCCTTGCTGTGAACTTCGCAGGGAGAGGGCGCTAGGGCACAGGGAAGGGCCTGTCAGTCCAAGGTGACACCTCTGTTCCTGACAGCCAGCACCCACCTGGCTGCCCGACCAGACCACCTGTCCCCACCTCTGCGATCACCGCTCTTACCTAAGTGAGACAGGGGAGAGAGGCAGGGACGACCGCATCTCACCCCTTCCCACAAGGTCCAGTGGCAACGGCAGGAGGGACAGACACAGGACCTCAGGGACACTTACCTTCCACTGGTTCTTAACGACTTGGGCAACCTACCCTCTGAAATGAGACTCTACACTGACAACCTCCCCTATTTTTTGGCCAAGAAAAAGCTTGTCCCTATAGGCGACAACATCTGGCCATGGGAGGTCCTGATCTCCTTCCATCACATACTTAGTGAGACCTACCGTGCGCACAAGACTGAAAGAAGGCCTTCTAGGAAGAGGAAAAAAAAGAAACTTGAAGAAAGGCCAGGTATTGTGCTGGGGAACAGGTGCCACAAGAAAACAGGCCACTGAGGGGAGAGCATGGTGGTACAGGTGCAGGTCCATTTGCTGGTGGAGGTATAATTGCAGGTGGAGGTGCAGGTGCAGGTGTGGGTGCAATTGCAGGTGGAGATGCAGGTGGAGGTACAGGTGCAGGTGGAGGTGCAATTGCAGGTGGAGGTGCAGGTGCAGGTGCAATTGCAATTGTAGGTAGAGATGCAGGTGGAGGTACAGGTGCAGGTGGAGGTGCAATTGCAGGTGCAGGTGGAGGTGGAAATGCAGGTGCAGGTAGAGGTGCAATTGCAGGTGCAGGTGGAGGTGAAAGTGCAGGTAGAGGTGCAGGTAGAGGTGGAAGTGCAGGTGGAGATGCAGGTGGAGGTGCAGATGCAGGTGGAGGTGCAGGTGGAGGTGCAGATGCAGGTAGACGTGCAGGTAGAGGTAGAAGTGCAGGTGGAGGTGGAGGTGCAGGTGCAGGTGGAGGTACAGGTGGAGGTAGAGGTGGAGGTTCAGGTGCAGGTGGAGGTGCAGGTGGAGGTGGAGGTACAGGGGGAGGTGCAGGTGGAGGGCAATCAGGAAACACTCAGGTGTAATGGCAGTAACGTTGACAGTGGAGGAGGAAGAGGAGGGAAAAGCATTGCCTATGTGCTGGGCACAGGGCCTTAACACACATCATCTCATCTAATCTTCAAAATAACCTGTGAGGCAGGAACTGCTGTCACCCCCATTTTATGGATAGGGAAAACAAGGCTTAGCGAGCTAATGTGACTGGCCAAGGGTCTCATGGCCACAGGTGGATCTGTCTGGGTCTTGTAGGATCTGTCTGGGTCTTGTAGGTCTCTGTCTTCCTTGGGCAGGAAGGGAGAGAAGGCAGCACAACTTGGGGGACATTCCAGGTGGGAGGTGATGCGAATACATCTTCTGATAACCACACCTGCAATTTCTTCCTTGACCGCATGAAAATGCAGACTGGATATTGAGAAAAAGGCCTGAGATCCTCTCGTGCAGGCAAGTAGCTTGAGCAGTAACCACGGTGGGGGCGGGACGGGGCTGCATTTCTGTTTTCATCAGAAAACAAAAGAAAGAAATAAGGGCCATTTGTCAACAGATGCCTGCACTGACCTGGCCAATTCTAACCGGATCAGAGAAGCAGAAACAGGGAGTCGGACCAGCTCTCACAGAAGTCCAGGAGAGCCGAGACCACAGGCAGGTGCTAGCAGACCCTCACAACAAGCAAACCCCAAACCTCTGGCACCTGCCCACGGGACATGTTCAGGTGAGACCCACCAGGTTCTCTTTCTCCAAAGGTGAACTCGGTTCTCTCCACGTAAGGAGTTTTCTGACAATTTGCACGACTTACCGATCCCATCCGGGTTTCAATTTTCGGTAGATTCCTTGATGGGAACTTGAGCGAGTCACAGATATTCAAAGTAATCTGTTAGTTCTCTTACTAGGAACAATTACTGGTGTAATTAGGGTCCCACAGGGCTGCCTCTTGGTGGAGAGACCCCCTTGCCCTGGAAGGCCCGGCTGAGTAACCAGCCAGCAAGTATCCAAAGCAGACGTGATTTATTCACGGTGCCAAAATTCACACTTTGTACAGCACAAACAGGTGCCGTTAAATTTTTAAAATACCAAATCCCTTGCTCTGGACTCTTTAAATGCTTTTGTGGCTTATTCCTAAGTTTTTGAACGAAGTAAATATATTACCTTCGATCTCCCTTAGACCAAATACACTGCAACTCTGTCTCGGGGACAGACAACTGCTGACGCGGCCCTGCTCACGCATCCCGGATCGGCTGGGCCGTTACGGAAGGAATCGATACACATACGCTGACATTTGTCAAGGGCCACTCGCCCCCTTCTCGCCGACTGCGTGGAGGTGCTTGTGCTGAGCACCGCAGCACCACAACGTTAGGAGAACTGTCAGCTGTGTTTTATCTCATTAGCTTCCCGCGCTGGCATCGTGGCTGTCACCGCGCTTATTAATCCGACGCAACGCCTCTCGCATGCACTGAGAGTCTTCGAGATTTTAAGGGCGGCCGAAGGCTCGGCCACTTCCCCATGTGGCTTGCTTGAGCCGGGGTCGGCCGTCGGGGTTTTACTCGGGCAGGTGAAACGCCTCCGTGGACATCGAGGGACTCCGCACCCGTGTCTCAGGGGCTCTCCTCCCTTCCACACACGAAGTCCCCGCACGAAGTCCCCTCCCAGGGCTGTGTCGCCACACGCGTCCCCTCCTGTGGCCAGCGCAGAGCTCGGCGCCGGGTCCCGCTCAGCCGGGTCACCCGGTGACCTTTGTAGCGCCTGCCGGGTCTCATGAAGCCACGCTGACAGCCCGCGCCCCGCGTGTCTAAATTGAGGTTTCGAAGCTTGCATTTTGCCAAATGTTCAAGAACAGAGAAGCTGCCGCTCCCCACCCCAGGGGTTGTGCACCTGGTGGTTACCAGCAGTTGTCACACCTCCTTTTGTTTCTTTTCTTTATTAAGAGTTGCTAAAATGCCTCTAAAAATAATTCCCTGCTCTCCAAAGGCCAAAGAAGACAGCTGCCACCCCAGGTAGGTTTCTTTAGCGCCAAGGAGCCGCCCTTCTGGTGCCGTCTAAAACTACGGACCGCCCCCTCCCCCCAAGTGGGGGGAGGGGAGACGCAGCTCCGCGTTGGGATGATGCTCTGGTGGGATCGTGGCCCGTGCAGGGCAGGCAGCCCCAGCTCTGCTCACGGCCACCTCCCGAAATGGCTGGGGAGGCCAGACAGCACCGGGCGAGGCCAGCGAGGGGCTGGGACAGTGATGCCCAGGGGGAGGGCAGGTTTCTTACCGAGAGGCAAAGCTGGACGGCAGAGAATAAATACAAGTGCTCTCACCCCAGGCCAGGGCAGGGCAGCAAGTCGGAGGTCTAATCAGCTAAGAACCGGCCCCAGGGGACTTAGAAGGGCCACCTGGCCTGCAGGGCCACCGCCTGGCGGGCAGGAAAGGTTCAGAGGAGGCGGTACCACACTGAAACCCTGTCGCAGTGGGTCACGGGGAGACGGGGACACGACCTGAGTGCTCTCCCCAGGGGGTACTTCGGCCCCACTCAGGCCGTCTGGGCTCATGCTGAACTCTTGCACTTGCCAGGGCATTGGAGGCAGCACCCCGGTGGCTGGGACACCCCATGGCCCAGCACCCCAAGAGGTGTCCGGTTTGTTAGGGCAATAGCCTGGCCTCGCTGGCCCCGAATCCATCACCACGGAGACCTGGACACCCAGAAGCAAAGCTGCTGCTCGGGAAGGGCGGCTCCTGCCCCATCCACTGTGACTGCAGACGCAGGTGTCCAGGCCCCTCCCACTCACCTGCAGCCCGGCCTCAGGGCAACGGGGCCTCGGCAGCCTGGGGTGCAGCTAAAAAGGACCACAGGACTCCTCAGGGAGGGGCACTGTGTCATAAGTGCCTGTCTGCACCCAGGGGCTGGCCCCTGACACCAATCATCCCCATCAGGGCCCACCTGCGCCTGGCCTGGTCTAAGCACCCAACACCCAGCAGCAAAGCAGGCACAGGTGCCCTCTCTTGGGTGCAGCCTCAGCCCCTGGGAGAGGGTATCCCTGTGCTCCCTGCTAGGCACCGCTCCGTGCTGGGGACCACAGCGAGGGCCCACGGTCTAGCGAAAGAGACAAGAGCAGAGCAAGAAGGCTCAAGACAATTTTAGGGCAGGGATGGGGGCTATGAAACCAACTCAGGTGGTCTTAAGACCAATACCCGGCATCAGGGCAGGTGTCTGGGCTGGTGGTGGGTCTGGACAGGTGTCTTGGCAATGGGTGGGTCTGGGCAGGTGGTCTGGGCAGGTGTCTGGGCAGGGGTGGGTCTGGGCAGGTGGTCTGGGCAGGTGTCTGGGCAGGGGTGGGTCTGGGCAGGTGGTCTGGGCAGGTGTCTGGGCAGGGGTGGGTCTGGACAGGTGGTCTAGGCAGGGGTGGGTCTGGGCAGGTGGTCTGGGCAGGTGTCTGGGCAGGGGTTGGGTCTGGACAGGTGGTCTGGGCAGGGGTGGGTCTGGACGGGTGGTCTGGGCAGGTGGTCCGGGCAGAGGTGGGTCTGGACAGGTGGTCTGGGCAGGTGTCTGGGCAGGGGTGGGTCTGGGCAGGTGTCTGGGCAGATATCTGGGCAGGGGGTGGGTCTGGACAGGTGGTCTAGGCAGGTGTCTAAGCAGGCAGTGGGTCTGGGCAGGGGTCTGAGCAGGGGTGGATCTGGGTAGGTGTCTGGGCAGGGGTGGGTCTGGGCAGGTGCGGGTCTGGGCAGGTGTCTGGGCAGGGGTGGGTCTGGATAGGTGGTCTGGACAGGTGGTCTGGTCAGGTATCTGGGCAGGGGTGGGTCTGGGCAGGTATCTGGACAGGGGTGGCTCTCAGTCACATGGTTGTGCAGGAGGTAGGTCTGGGCTGAGACACAAATGACAAGGACCAGCCATGGACATATTCGGGAGAATGCTGCAGGTACAGGGAAGTGCGGACGCACAGCTCTGCTGGGGCCAGCTGGCCAGACGTGAGGAACAGAAAAGTGTGGCGGAGCACGCTGGGAGCAGGCCTGCCAGGGCATCAGCCTGGACACGTTGGCTCAGCAGCCGCGTGGGGCGCGGAGCAGTGACACGGTCTGATTCATACTTTTCACAGCACTCCTGAGGCCACCATGGAGAAAGGGCGTATTTGGGGACCAGAGGGCAGCAAGGACAGAGTACGGGAGAGCGTCATCCCGGGCGAGGGAGGGACGGGCAGAGAGGGGAGGGACGGGCGGAGAGGGGAGGGGGCCGGTGACCCCGGGCACAGAGCCCCCCCACAGAGGGCCCGGCAGGTCTTCCCCCTGCATGGGTGGGGAACCGTGGGAATGGGGCCTCCCATGGGTGCTGTGGGTGTCATCACCCAACCCCCAGCTGGCCATGTGACAACGTCTCCCAGAGTACGCACACGCGCCACCACTGGCCCAGTGGATCCGTGTCCAGGTGCACACGCTACAGCGGTGCTCCCAGGCATGCAGGGGGCTCAGCAGAGGACGGCTGACACGGGAACCTGGAAACCACTTGCGTCTCTGCCAGCTGGGGCTGTTTCAACCACATGCAGAAAGCACGTCCCCAGAGCAGGGGACCGGGCAGCTACTGAACAGAATGGGGTATTACTGATAACAGAATTCTCCGCCTGGCCCTGCGACTTGGACACCATCTTACGTGATGGTCACTTTCCATAACTAGTCTCATGTGAAAAAAGCAAAGTTGCAAGATGACACGTATGTTATGACCCCAACCATGGGGAGAGGATGTCCCTCTACAGCGTGCTCATGATGGCACACACGTGCACACAAATGCGCACACGTGCACACATGTGGCTGGGGGAGCCGGGGCACCCAAGGAGGCACAGACGTGCATGTGACTCTTCTCCAGGGAAACTGCCGACTGCCACTCAAATCCTGTTCAAAGCACAGGCCCTGGTGACAATCAGTCAGAAGTGGCAATCCCGGGTCTGCGGGACGTGAGTGACTGGGAAGGACTACCTACAAGGGAGAGCGGGCGCAAGAATGAAGCAGGCGCTGAGAGAGACGGAGTGGACACTCACTTCTCACCGTCAGACACGGAAGCTGGGGGCAGAACAGCCCCCCACGGCCGCCGACAGCCGCCCCGGAGCTGTGAGGGGGGCGGAGGGTCCCCATGTCTGCTCCACCCCCGCCACCCCCGCCAGGGCTTGGGGAACAGCACACGGAACAGAGCGAGGCAGACATCGGCACACCGCGGTCAGGAGGCCGTCGCCAGAGAGACAAAGCCAAGCGCTGGTTTCCCCGGGGAGCGCTTAGGGGATGCAGCGAGACAGAGAGGGTTTTACTGACTGTGAGTGACGCGTGGTAGACTTGAATTACTATTTAATAAAATTGCTAATTTGAAAAGTTTGCCCAAGGAGGAACTTAGCCTTTCCTATTAGCTATAAATTATAATCAGAATTATAGCAGTGCAAAGGGGGCTCTCGCACAGCTGGTGGCATGTGGCCCAGCACAGCCACCGTGGGGGACAGGACGGAGGTCCCCCGACTACAGACAGAACTACCACGTGTCCCAGCAACCCTGCTGCCGGGCTTTATCCAAAGGGCGGGACATCAGAGTACGGAAGAGGCAGCTGCACCCCACGTTCATCGCAATAGTCACACGGCCAAGACGTGGGATCAACCCGGTGGGCGACAGCAGGTGAGTGGGTACCGGACACATGGTATGTATGGTAACACACACAATGGAATACTACTCAGCCATAAAGAAGAATGAAGTCCTGTCATTGGCAGCAGCATAGATGGAACCGGAGGACATCATGTTAAGTGAAATAAGCCAGGCACAGAAAGGGAAACGTCACTTGTTCTCACTCATATGCGGAAGCTGAAAACAAGGTGCTCCCACAGGAGTGAAAAGTAGACAGAGGACGGGAGAGGCAGGAAGGGCAGGGGGTGGAGACAGAGGGAGCGATTTGTCAAAGGACACACGGCGACAGCTCAGTAGGAGGAGCACATTCCAGCGTTCTAGACCACTGCAGGGGACTGTGGTAAACTCTGGTATTTCACACAGTTTCTCGGGGTTAGGAGGAGGATCTTGAATATTCCCACACAAAGAAATGATGTTGGAGATGACAGACCTGCTAATAACCCTGATCTGGTCACCCTATATTACACGTATCAAAACGTCACTATGTACCCCAGGAAGATGTACAATTATTATTCGTCAAATTTAAAAACTAAATTTAATTAAAAAAATTTTAAAGAATGAGAAAGTATGTAAATATTTTTTATTACTTATAAAGTGCAAACAGTCCTCAACTTAATGGTTCAACTTAATGACTGTTCCACTTTACGATAGTGGAAAAGCGACACAATACGTATAAATGGTACTTCCGATACCCAGACAACCCTCTGGTTTTCACTCTCAGCACGTATTCAGTAAATTAAATGAGATATTCAACACGCTGTGATAAAATAGGCTTTGTGTGGGATGTTTTCGCCCAACTGTAGGCTAAAGTCCGAGCATGTTCAAACCGGGCTAGGCTATGAGGCTCCGCAGGTTAGGGACATTAAACGCATTTTCAACCCAGGATATATTTTCAACTTGTGATGGGTTTACGGGGGATGGTCCCGTGGTAAGTTGAGGACCATCTGTATAATGGAAATTCTGATTATCACTTATAGCTAAGAGGAAAGGCTAAGTTCCTCCTTGGGCAAACTTTTTAGATTAGCAATTTTATTAAAAAGTAATTCAAGTCTACTACACGTCATTCACAGTCAGGAAAACCTTCTCTGTCTCCCTGCATCCCCTAACCACTCCCCAGGGAGACCGTGTAACATTTTTTTAAAATATCCTTCTAAAAATGTTCTACAAATATATATAGGCACAAAAATAATCCAACGAAGAGCCCCTTATTTCCCGCAAATGGGCTCTGTATCATCTTGTGAATTGGCTTTCTGCACATAAGATTAGTTATCGATCGTACTTCCACAGCCACTTCTGGAATGGCCCCTCACCCTTCACACGGGCTGTCTGGTTTCCAGTCTGCGGATGATCTACAGAGAGATGGGACAGTTCTCAGCTGATGGAGATTTCTGTAGTTTCCAGTTTCCTGTTAGTAATATACACCACCCCTGCACACCTGTGCGTGCGTCTACAGAACCATTTCCTGGGCGTGGGACGACTGGGCGGAAGGGTGCGTCCCGATACCCGAAGCCCACCCGCCACGCTGTGCCATTTGCACTCCCACCAGCCACCTGCGTGGGGGCCAGATTCCCCCAGACCCTGAATAATAACTTGTTAATCTTTGCCACTCTGACCGGTCAAATAGTAGATCAGAGTTTTATTTTGCATGTAAGTGAATGTGAGTATCTTTAAAAACGTCTCTCAGTAATCTAAAACTCTTTTTCCCTTAACTGCTGGTTCACATAATTTAGCCATTGTTTCTCCAACACCCCTACCCCCGTCAGACTGAGTTGTTTCAAAAGGGCTCGTTGTTTATTAAGGAAAACTCTCAAATAGATTTAAAATTTTTTCCCCCTAGGTTTCTGTTCATTTCTGTAAAGTTTAAATAGTGTGTTTTTGGCAGTCAGGAACTTTAATTTTTACATAGGTAAACATTTCTGCCTTTTCTTTTATGGCTTCTAGGTAAGTACATTTTTCAGGTAAAATATGAGACTTCAAAGCCGTCACTTGCTCCCAGTGGACCACCGCAGGCTGGGCTGGGAGTCCCAGGGCGCCCTTGCTGCAGAATTGCTCCGGGAGACGAGGAGGAAGAGAGCGGCGTAACCCTGCCTGGTGGGGGCAAACCTTCAAACTCCTGGCCAGTAAAAATGCGCCTGACAAACAGGCCGTAAGTGACACACAGGAAGGCAATACCAGAAATGGTGATTTCTCTTGTCTCACTGCCTTGCACAGCCGGCTGGATCTGGGTCCCTCGGATGCTCCAGGACGACCGAGATGAGAAGTCGCAGGAAGTGACCAGTCCTGCGTTTCCTGTGCCTTCTCTCCGCCTAAATCCAGATACATTTTTCCTCCAAGGAAATGAAAAACTGCTCATTTCTGCTACCAAGCGATGTGACCTAACACGGCAAAGCCTCTGTCCCACGGAGTCTCACCACCCGGCACGGCACAGCTGCAAAGCCCTCCTGCAGCCTCCCGGGGTCTCTGGTGACGCCCCGGCGTCTCCCAGGATACCTGCAGGCCTTCGGGACCACGGAGGAATTTAATTTCGCGTGATGCAATTTTAGCGCTGGCTTGATTTTCTTACACTGACTATTTTTCAAATGGCCATCTACTTTATATATTGTCATGTGTTCAGGGTCATACCTCTACCACATCTGATTAGCTAAAATTACAACTCTTCCCGTCTGGCTAGACAACTACTGCCTGTGGATTGATCCCGAAGCCATACAACATATCAGAGGGATTATCACGTATTTTGTAAAATTAACATTTTTTTTTCCGAAGCAAGTTTCCTCTCGTGCACGCTATTTTTTATCGGCGAATCAACAGAGTTCAAAACATGTCACTCAATCATTCATTCATTCGATACATATTCATGGAAACCTACCATGAGCTAAACTTTGGGCTAAGCCCTTGCTAAAACAAATCAGTGGAGCGGAGAAGTCTGTGGAAAGGAGCATATTAATTACCTGCCTAAGGAAAGATTCCGTGAGAGGAGTTCAGACGGGCTCCCTCATCCCTCATCCCCTTCCCTCACCCCACTTGTCACCTGAAGTCAGTGCCTGAAACAGACGGGGAAAACAGTCACACCAGTACGCTCACTCTGCCGCCGCTGTGCACGTTAGGAAAGGCAATTTCCCGACGGGGCTGGACCGGTGCCACCGCCACCATGATCGTGGAGAGCGAGAAGTTGGGAGCACGACGCTGTTCAGATCGGGCCGGCCAGGCCAGCTCCGGTGGGGACAGGCCAGCTCCGTCCACAAGGGCGTCCGCAGTAAGACGCACAGATGCTGCCGGGTTTCCACGGAATCGTCTCGCAAAGCCTGCTCAGCTCGCCGCGGGCAGCCCTGCAAGGTTCACGCCTTTGGAACTCTTTACAGACAGAATCACCTTTCTCTGCTGTTGCTGTTGCTTTTAAACAAACTTACAACACATCTTCCGGCAGGAGTGGCGTTATGAATCCTTCCCTCTGGGGACCTCTGTGTGGCGGCCCCCAAGCCGTGCCACCCTCCGGCAGTGCTCCTGGTCCCTGCGCTGCCTCCAGGGAACCCAGCCCCCACCCTCCACCCCCCAATGATGGAGGACGCCACTTCCTGCCTGAAATCCTCCCCCCAAAGCACACCTCCCCACGCGAAAGGCGCACAGTCTCCATTTCTCCTTCCACCCTTTGTCAGAACAATGAGAAGTTTCAAGCCTTACCGTCTACGGGTGAGAGGACGTTGACGGAATTTCAGATGGGACTTCCCACCACACGGGGAGGGGACAGCTCTGGATCTGCCCCACGGCTAAACTCGAAACGAAACTCAGGGATACCGAGCTCCTCCAGAGATTTTCTACGTGGAAGAGCTTAAAAGCCGAGACTTGTTTTTTCCAGTGACCACTTTCTTATGGCCCGCAGCAGATAGAAAAGGACGACGTCACAGCGGCAGTAAGAACATGGCCCCTCTCTGCGGCTGGCGGCTGGCGTCAGGCCCAGCGAGGAGACTTTGACGCGAGCGATCTCCCCGGACACCCCCCGAGAGCCCCGTGAGGAGGCTCCTCTCGCGGCCGTGGAAGCTGAGGCTGGGCAGGGCACGTGGCCGCCCTGCGTCGCGACGACCACGGGGCGTGAGCCGGGCTCACAGGCAGGGCTGCAAGTACCGCCCCCGCGTGGAAGGAACAGGTTGAAGATGCCGCAAGAAACCGTTCCTGCATGTCCCTGCCCGATGGCTTCCAGAGAGTTCCCAGTCCCAGAGTTCTCACGGCCTGGCGCCTGGCACCTCCTCTGGTCTACAAACGGGAGGCCTCCAGGCTGGTGGCCCGGGACATGATTTAGGGTGATTTCTCCTGGTGCTAGGGACCCCCCACTACTCCTCTTTCACATTCAGTGTTGCTCGGTGGACTGGGTTCAATAGCATCCTCCCAAAATTCATGTCCACCTGGAAACTCAGAATGTGCCCTTATTGGGTATAACTGAGTTAAAATGTGTTCATGCCAGATTCAGATTGAGGTGGGTCCCAATCCCATGACTACTGTCCTTACGAGAGGAAACCTGGACAGAGAAGAGACCGAGACACTCCGGAGAAGGGGGGCGGCCCAGGCAGATCCTGGAGCATGCGAGCCCACCAGCCGAGGACCGCCGGTGGCCACCAGAAGCTGAGAGAGGCCGGGAAGGACCCTCTCCCGGAGCCCCTGGAGGGAGGGAGCTCGGCCCTGCCCACACCTCCACTTCGGACTTCCTGTCTCCAGAACGGAGAGAGGAAAAATGGCCTGTTGCGTTGAGCCACTCGATTTGGGGAAATGTCTACACAGCAGCCCAATCGGTCTCGACCTAACGCCCAATCCCCTCCCGGAAGACTCCCTGGACCGGCACCGCACACAGAACCCCCTTCCTCACGTTTCGCTTGCATTCGGCGTCTATGTGGCCCTCTCCAAATCCACCCTCCCCCCTTCGGAGTCAGGGGTGTGCCTCACGCCCGAAGGCCAGGACCACGCTTGGAAAGCCTGGAACCCTCGCCCACGCCGCGCACGCGCCCACACGCACAGCGCAGACAGAGCGCGGACAGAGGGATTTGTACACGAAGGCAAATGGAATGATAGCTTCGGGAAGCTGCGGCTCGTTGGAAACCAGCTTGGCAATCTGCCCTCAGGTGCGCTGGCACCAGAGTTGACATTTCCCCGTCATTTTAGGGGCGAAGGCTTCGTCCCTGGGTAAGTCACTGCTATCTATCATACAGGATCTTCTTCTCTTATTCAGGATCACAGAATTTCAATAACAATGTAGCTGCTTATTGTATTATGCATATATGCTATGACAATATCCATCACTGTACATGTGTTACAATACATCATTGTATTGGTTACTGTGACGTTAGGTGACACTGTCACGCCTGTCACGGGAGGGCACAGTGAGCAGCACATAGTGAGCACTTTCATCAGTGCCAATGGCTGCTCCTGTCCAGAGCACTGTCACCAAGTCCGCGGCTGATCACAGTGTCATGTGACCTGCCAGGTGGGCGGCATTCCCCCAGGCCTGTCCCGAGGAGCTCGGATGCTACAGGACCCTCCAGGGAGGGGCCCCCGCCAGCAAGCGGTGGCGGCAGCAGGTTCGGGACAGGCGGAGTCCCTCACTCCCGGCAGAGTCTCCGTGGGAGGTGTCGGTCTGCTGCTCATGCTTCAGAGGGACGTGAGACCACGGGTGTCTCCAACCACACATACCCTCAGGGAAAATCCCTTTTCTCTCACATACACACAGTTGATATTGTTTTAAGGGGAAACTTAATAGCATTAGCAATTCCATGGCCCACATGTTTGAAGATATCAAAAAGAAATTTTTTTAAAAAAGCAAAGATAATCCAGGCTTTAATGCTAAAAGGCGACCCGCCTTCCGAGTGAGCGGAGCCTGCCTTGCCTCCCCCTCTGTGCTCCTAAGGTGAAGCTGCACCTCCCGGGTCGATGAGAAGACTATATTCATTTCCCAAGAAGTTAACTGCTCTCATTTGCAGAGTTAAATAAACGCGGGAGCTCTCTGACCTCAACCACCCACTGAAGAGAGCACAGAGCCCCCACTCTCTTCCTCTCTCTCATGCTCTTTCTCCGTGGAAATCGACAGCGTGCCTGGCCAAAGGCAAGACTAGGGAGGTCAATGCCACCCCAGGGGGACCCAATGTCAGGAGACCCTGGTGGAGGACCCAGGGGGTTTAAATGTCTGGAGCTGCCAGACCATGGAAGTCTACTGGAGAAACCATGGGTCACCCCCAAGGCATGGGCAGAAAGATGAGTCCCCTTGGCCAAGGGAGCAAGGCCCTGTGTCATGCACCCCCCACCATGTCTCCGAACCTCAGTCTTGCCCGCTCGCCCAGTTTCCAGTTTTTTGTTCTCCCTATGTTCCCTCCTACCACAGGACCTTTGTACCTGCTGCTCCTATGTCCTTGGTCACTTTCCTCCCCTTTCATCTGGTCTGCTCCTACTCACCTTCCAGATCTCAGCTAAAGCTTGGCTTCCTCAACCTCAGCACCACTGACAGGTGGGCCGGACCCTCCCCTGCGTGAGGGTCTTCCGGGCAGCACAGGATGCCCAGCAGCACCCCCGGCCTCCTCCCGCCAGGTGATCATACCACCCCTTCCCTCAGTGACGACAGACAAATATCTCCGACACTGCCCAGTGTTCCCTGGGGGGCAGAACAGTCCAGCTGAGAGCCTGCGGCTCAAGCAACCTGCTCCGTGCTAGCAGCTGCGCCCCCAGGTCGACTCTCCAGACCCTGCGTTCGTTCACCTGGCAATGGCGCCGTGCTCCTCCTGCCCGCCAGGCTGCCAGCGCCCCGGGACAGGGGCCGCCCACTACTCCCTGCAGCTGCCCCGAGTCCGACCCGTGCGGGGTGCTCAGACGCTGGCTGGAGGAATGAACGAGCGACCGTGACAAAACCAGACGCGAGGAGCGAGAGGAAGACGGCGGGCGGCAGGCACGAGAGGCTCTGGGAAGAGGCTCTCTCGGGCTCTCCTGCAAATCGGTAGCCCTGTGATGTCGGCAACACAGAAGTCTCGAGGAAATGGAGACAGCGAATAGGGAGGCCCTGCGAAAACACTGGCAGTGTTTAAAGAATGACCGTGGAAGACATTTAATGTGAGATCTGCCCTCAAGGAATTCTAAGCCTGCGATACCGTATGGTTAACTGTGGGCACAGTGTTGTACGGCAGCTCTCTAGAACTTACTCATCTCGTAGAACCGGAGCTTCACATCCGTTGAACAGCAGCGCCCCACTTCCCCCCGCCCCAGGCAGCCACGCACCTACGATCTAGCAGCCCCACTGCTGGGTGTTTACCCAAAAGAACTGGAGTCAGGATCTCAGAGACACCTTCGCTCCCATGCTCACCGCGGCGACGTTCGCAACACCCAACACGCGGAGACAGCTTGCGTGTCCCCGACAGATGAGTAGGGCAACTGTACCCAGCCCTACTTCCTGGCAGAGTATGGAAGGAAATCTTTAATAGCTGAATTCTCCAACCTGGGAAATGTCATTAATCTCCTCGCGTCCTCTTGACCCTACAGGGATGTCCACGCCGGTGTGCGGTGCCAGCGTGGCTGAGGCGGATGGCAGCATCCCCAAGGCTGAGGAGGTGCTCCGCCCAGCGCCCTGCCCCCGGGTCTGCGCCCTGGCAGCGGAGAGCGGGCGTGGGCGGCCTGTTGTTGAATGAATGAATGAATGAAAACAAACATTACCTGGGGGGAAAGTGCATGATACATCATCAATTCCATTGAATAAGCAAGGATCACCTTCCCCATGTCAGGCACGAGGTGGCAATTGACGATATGAGGCCATGGAGGCCCGACACACCTCTTGACCTCATAAAGCTTCTAATTTTCTAACAGTCGCTGTGCCCCGAGCAGGTATGCGCACTCAAGACTGCCAATTCCAAACTCCTCTTGGGCACAAACTGTGCCTCCACATCACTGTGCTCTTTTGTGGCATGTCCCATGCAACAGCCACCCAGCCATCCCTACCGACTCCTGGCCTAATGACAAACCCACCTAGGGGTTAAGGTGTCCTCACGAGAGTCAACATTAATCCCAAGAGATGAGCCGATCGGCAAAGGGTAAGGGGGGAAAGAATGTCAGTTCAGACAATTTGCACTCACTTAGATTTTTGTATCATTTAAAGCAGTAAATCCTGCACAAAAACCAAACAAGATGCAAGGCTGCATTCCGTCCCCCTCACTGCCGGGCAGTTAGGAACTGCGAATCCCGGGCTGGCGTTCTCGGCAAGCAGGCGAGGTTGGAGACCTCACTCCAGACGGAGAGGGACACCTGGGAGTGTCGCCAGCGCGGCGAGGGACGCTGTCTACGCAGGAGTCGGCGTTCTCACTTTCATTAGGGCAGTGAGTCCCCATTTTGCACCCTCCAATCCCAACGGCACAGGTGGGGCGTGCTGGTCCCACCTGCGAGTTTTAGATAACACACGTGACCTGCAGCCAAGACAGAGAGCAGGACGCCCCCGCCCCATCAGCCTCCCTGGTCTCTCACCTCCTCCGCTGGGTCAGCTTTGCCAGGAACAAACGAAACCAGAATTTTTTTCCAACAAAGTCCTCGCAACGCCTCTTTTGCGAGAATGTCTGGAATCTTCTATTTTTTCTCAATGCCATGGGGCATTCTCCTTTTACCCCATTTTCTGGTATGTCTCTTCTGGGAGACCCAGGCAAATTCAGCCTTGCCTGGGGGACGGACACTCACAAGGGGACATGGAAAGGACCCTTCCCGGTCTGCCCTTTTGCTGGAGCCGTGGGGGTTCCCACGGTGGGAGGGGTTCACAACCGGGGAGAGCAAAGGGGTTCACACCAGGGTGGGTTCTGCTCCCGGGGGTGCCGGGCAGCACTGGGGACACTCTGGGCAGTCACATCTGGGGGAGGGGTGCCACCAGGCTCTGGTGGGTCCAGGCCAGAGGGCTGGCTGCTGAACACCCCCCTCCAATGCACAGGAGGCCCCCCAAACACGCATGTAGCCCCAACATGCCCGTAGAGCAGGGAAACCTGGCCTGGCCCGGTGGCGGAGGGAGCTGTGGCTGGCCCCGAGCACTGGGGGACACAATGGGCTGAGGCCCCACCCCCACCAGCCACCAATCAGTCACGTGGCTGGGCTTGCCAGCACACCCTCCAATCCAAACCTGATTTGGTAGAATGTACACAGCAGGCACCTAGAGACCCGGCCGCGCAGGCATCTTAACCTACCCGGAGTCAGGAACCACGGGTCACGTGGAAGACACGCAGCGGCACCACCCATGTGCTCTCTGCAACGTGCAGGTGAGGAGGCCACGCCCACCTGAGCGAGCAAGGCCACCCAAGACCACGTCCAGGTGCCTCCCAGCTGGCCGGCGTCTCAGCCGTGACTGTCACGAGATACGAGTGGCTAAAAAGCCCGTGCTGGCCGATCCCCAGCTCTGGGCAGCAGCTCAGAGAGAGAAACCGCCTCCCAGAAAAAGACCGAGGTCGCTGGCTGGAGTGGAGCCTCTCCACGTCCACGCTCTCCTCGTGGTCAGCGCCCCGTCGCTGCCAGTTAACCGATCTGTCTGATCAGACCTTCCGCCCGTCCGCCAGCAGCGGCTGTGGCCGCTAAATTAACTGCGCGCGGGGCAACGGCTTTCCCTCCGACAGGCGGTCCCGCTCAGAGGGCGCGGCAGGTGGCGGACGGGGAGAGGGAGCCGGAAGCCGGGTAAGAGGGAGCTGACGGCTTTATCTTGCTCCCGGCCGGAGGTTGATGCTGTCTGTGTGGGAACACACACTGGCTTTGCCGCCGGAACCTGATTTAGGGGGAGAAGGGACCTCCTCAAACTCGTCAGAGCCTTCGAACCATCAGCGTGGTGAGCGCGGTCTCCGTCTGCAAGGCTCGGGCCGTTTCCGCCTCCCGAGTTCCGGAAAATGAGATTTTCCTTTTCCCAACTTCTCCCGACGGAATGGACTTTGAAAAACGTAGAACCATCCAAACGCCTGTCTGAAAACCCCCTTCCCTGTGGGCGGTGGACTTCCATTGCTGTTTCGGAGGCTTCCCGGAGACCCGCCGTCCCGGCCCGGAGAACTTGCCAGCACCCGAGTGGGACGGGAGGAGGCCCTCAGGGCAGGCGTCTTCAAACTATGGCCCGCGGGCCACATGCGGCCGCCGAGGACATTGATCCGGCCCGCGGGGTGTTTTTGCCGCCGCGGCCGTCCTGCTTAGCAGCCGACTCGTCCCGGGCCCACAGTGCGCATGTGTGGAATGTGCGCCGTACTCGCCAATGGCCCTCCAACGGTCTGAGGGACAGTGAACTGGCCCCCTGTTTAAAAACTCTGAGGACCCCTGTCTTAGGGTGTCGGAGGGGGCGAGTTGGGGCTCCTGAGTCATCTCAGCTCAGCTCCCGAGGCAGAAGCCCGCCTTCCCAGGCTCCGTGGGGTCCCTGTCGCTGGACACTCTCCCACCCCCGAGGGCGGAGTGGGCTCCAGGAGAGAGCAGGGTCGGCACTGCTCCTCCCTCCCCAGCGTGCTCCTGCCTGCTCCGCATTTCTCCCGCACGTTCACCTGTCCCTTGTCACCGAGCAGATGGAGACGGAAACCCTGACTCCAAGACCAGCTGACACAAAACCTGCTGATGGGCTTCTGCCGCTGAGGCTCCGAGCCTGGCTGAGTCTGGCCTTTTGCACCAGGGGCTGACCCCAGGGCCGGCTCCCTCCCTCTGCTCTGAGCTCCGTGCTCCCCGCCAGCACCCCTTCTGGTGGCTTCTTCCCTTTTGGGTACCAGATTCCTGCCTGGCGTCTTCCTGCAAAGCCAGGGGCGTCTCCCCGGCCCATCCGGATCACAAACCCCACCCCACACACTCCACCGCTGTGGCCCAGAAATGAGACTCACTGCTGGGCGAGGCTTGGCCCCTCGGCCCCCAGGTACCCTCAGCCCGGGTGAGGGGTGAGCCCGATTCTGGGCGCTCAGCGGTGAGTGGAGACTTCCACGTTGGATTGTCAGGGCCTGGTCATATCTAAACTCAAGGGGTTAATATCTAAACTATATAAGGAATGCAAACAAATCAACAGCAAGAAAACAAATAATTGGATTAAAAACAGAGCCAAGGACTTGAACAGACATTTCTCAAAAGAAAACCACGCATTGCATAGGGGGCTCCCCGAACGTCTGGATCATGCCCACCTGTAAACGTCCCAGCTCTTCCACCCGCCACCACCCTCGGCACGGGCAATTATTCCAAGGAACAAAAGCAACAGCCATTTCAGCAGAAAAACCTTGGAGACTGCAGGTGGTCTGACTTTTGCCAGAGTTTGCAGGTGGACGAAGATGAACTGTCTCCCGCAGAGTGCAGGGAGGAGGAGGTGTCGCCGGCTTCACCGTGCCCACAGAGGACACGGGATCCCACTAATTTGCTGATCAGGAAACCGAGTCCACGCACCCAACACCGCGGCTCACGGCAATTTTGTGACGGCTTCGGTTAAGCATGTGCACTCGCATAGTGTTTAATATTAAAGAACTCACCTACAGAACTCTTGGAAATTACACCGCCCCCAGCATGGTACAGACATGTCAAAATACGCTACATACACTCAACGCCACGGGGCTCACATGGAACCAACTAAAAGATGCAAGAAAGACTTGCATTTTCTCCCAGGCAACAAAGTTCAGCCCTGCCATGCTCCACGGTTACAAACTTCCGTTATACTTCTAAAATCCTGGTAATTCCTTTCCCACGAGGAGAGCTGGGTTTCCAAAGGCCACTGCCCAGGCCGGCATGTGGCTGTTCCGTGGTGGCCACCACACGTGACCACACCTGTGGTGGCACCATCAGGAACGCCCAGATGTCCACGGAGAGTGCGCTGGATACGTCCAGAAGTCAAGGGCGGCACCGTCACAGCCAGGGACGTTCCACTGCGACTTGAGGAGGAGACTGGAGCTGCCCTGGCCGTGCCCCCTTTCCTGCCCCGGTTGGCACTGGTTCCACGGTGTGTGCAGTCACAGGTGGTTCTGTACACTCATGGCCTGTGTGCCTCTTGGTAGCAGGGTCAGGTCGATGACAAGTCTTTGAAACGTGATGGCGTCACTGCAACATGGCAAATCAGACCCTTCCTGCATTGTAAGTTGCATTTCTAAAGGAACCCAGAATGATCTGCCTACAATATTCTAAGTAATCTGTCGAGCCAAGGTTCACGATCACCATCTTTTCCAGCAAACTCTGAAGGGCTTAAATCAACAGCTGACAACGAGACCCCAACAGCGAAGGGAAGGACGAGTGTTCGAGGTTTTCAGGAGAGGGACGTCCAGGCGCTGATGCACCCGCCTCCCCCCGCCTGGACTGGGATTGAGAGGTGTGCACGGCCGCGGCACAGACACAGCAAAAGGCCCGGAAACAACAGGGGTGCTGTTAGAAGGCGTGTGGAGTTCAGAAGTGATCACACACAATATGTGTTTATCGCCTCGTAGGATCGGTCCGGGTCCGACTGTTCACGCTGGAAGCCAACTGCGCGGCCACGAGTCGTGTTTCCAGTCATCCCCAGCTCCGGACTCCCACACGCCTCCCGGGAGACATCTGCCGAATCCACGTGGGATGTGGCTGCATCCTGCACTTCTTTGTTGTGTTGTCTTCCTCACGCGAGAAAACGACAAGCACCGAATCGAGGTGGTTGCTTTTAACCTTGACGTTAGCCCAGGGACGTGGGCGCACGTGGGCCCTGAGCCAGACTCGGCCCCCGACGCTCGGGGAGAATGGGGGCAGGAGAGGCAAACAGAGCCAGGGGTTTTATTCACACTCTCTCCGGACCTGGCTCAGGGCTGCTGGGAATGCCATGAAGACCCCAGGCCCTAAAAGCCCTTGCTGTATACAGTGTGACCCCCGACAGGCGGGGTCAGCACAGTGGGGGGTGCGTTAGAAACACACTCCCAGGCCCCACTCCAGGCCCCTCCCGCCCCCATCAGAATCTGCATTTCACGGATCCCAGGGTGACGTGGGAACACGCCGAGTGGAGAAGCTCGAGACAGTAAGATCACGGCACGAACTGTAGGAACACTGCGTCTTACAAGTTGCACTGGATGTAACGACTCTTACTCTCCCCCGGGACAAGCAAAAACAATCACAAAATGAAAAGACAAGTTTACAGATCTACCTACTCATGGATGGTCAGGCTCAAGTCAGATGACGCTGGAAGACACACATGTGACACACATGACCTACACATCACAGGCACAACACATAGCACAAAGCACACAGGACACACATGATGTCACACGTGACACACAGCACACGCACAGCAATACATAACACACATGAAATCACACATGACACCACACACAATGCATACACAGAACATACAACATGCACTGCATGTACTGCACACAGAGCACACAGCACATGCACACACATGCACGCACACATACGGAGCTTGTGCAACACACATGGGCAGCTCCGGGGACTCGGGGCCTGTGGGGTAGCCGAGCTGAGCCTACAAAGCAGGTGAGTCTCGCACAGCCCCAGACCCTGCAGCTCCCCCAGGGGCGTGCGGGGCGTGGAGTGGGGTCCTGGTACAGGGAGGGGGAGATGGATCCCCTGGCCCCGCCCGGCCCCTCATTCCCCAGCGAGGAATAACGTTCCTGACAACAGACCTCGACTGCCAGTCAGGAAAACGCACGGGACACGTCCCCACTTGCCATGAATCTGAAGTCACATGCCAGGCTGTTCATCACCTGGGCTGGTTTAATTTTAGAGAGACCTGTTTGCAAAGTCTTGAAAATGCATCATGCATTGGCGGACAGCAAACAGCTCTGTGCTACAGCGAGGGCTGGGTGTGAACCGCACGCACGGCAGCGTGGCCAGGAACCCGGTGGCTGAGAAGACACGCACAGCAGCTCCCAGCCCCTAAACCAAAGTCCGCCCCAGGGCCCGGACCCCCTGCCTGCCAGTTACTGCCCAGAGCTGAGGCTCCTGAATGCCTGTCTCCCCGCACAAAAGGGGCACGGTTTTCAGTGGGGTCTCTTTATTTTGTCAATGGGATCCGATTGAAAAATTACAATCATCTTCACCTTTGCATTATCCTTTAAGTGCTTAAGTTTTAATTATGTCTAAGTCCACCTGAAGACGCCCAGGCAGCTTCCAGTACTGCCAGTCAGCGAAGGGATACAGTGTAAAAGTGCATGTGATTTCCAAACCCCTAGCTGTTAATGAAATCCTAAACATTCAGATTTTAATTGAACTAGATAAAGATTAAGAAGCTTAGCGGCAGCTGGCATTACGAATTAGCTCTCAGCAGAGTTTTATGTTGTTCTCTAAATCATCGCTTTTGTAATCGTGCTAAATTGTCCTTTATCTTGCTAATGCAGATATGATTCTTGGGGACCATCCGGCTTCCAGTCTCCCCACTGCCTGAAATAGTTTGATGTGTAAAGTCTTAATGGTAATTTTAATAATATTATGATCTATACGTATGATGTATGTTCAATAAATCCTCACACTAATTAGAAGAAAAGCCGAGGCCTTTACGAGACCTATTTTTAGACGGGAGCTTTATTGCCTGAGGATAATCGTGGGGACAAGTTAAGCAGCAGCAAAAACTCTCCCGCAGCTGCGTGACCACGGCAAGGGGCACCACGGACCCGTGGGAACCCGGCAGAACAGGTCTGCCCAGGACATTGCGAAATGCACACACCTGGGTTGAGAGAGCTCGCGCAGTCGCCCCTCTCAGATCAAAGGTAAATCGGCTTCCAGAACCTTCCTGTTGTTTCCCAGGTGGGATGGTCAACGTGATTCCAGGGCTTCGATGCTGGTGAAGGCACCTCCCTGTCGTCCCCCTCGATTCTGCACGACCAGGTGACCCTAAAGCGTTTTCTGGACCCCTTACGGAGACAGGCGGGGCTCAGTCTTGTTCTCCCACGTTCCAGGGTGGGCTGACGGCAACGGCTTCTGAGCCCTTGGTAGCTGCCAAACACGCACACGCAGGGGCAGCTGTGGCCTCCACACAAACACGCACACCCAGGGGCAGCTGCGGCCTGCTGTGTCTCCTGTCCCTGCACACGCCTGCTGTGGCGGGTAATGGGATTAAAAATTGGGCCAAGGGCCGGGTGCGGTGGCTCATGCCTGTAATCCTAGCACTCTGGGAGGCCGAGGCGGGTGGATTGCTCAAGGTCAGGATTTCGAGACCAGCCTGAGCAAGAGCGAGACCCCGTCTCTACCAAAAATAGAAAGAAATTAATTGGCCAACTAAAAATATATAGAAAAAATTAGCCGGGCATGGTGGTGCATGCCTGTTGTCCCAGCTACTCGGGAGGCTGAAGCAGGAGGAATGCTTGAGCCCAGGAGTTTGAGGTTGCTGGGAGCTAGGCTGACGCCACGACACTCTAGCCCAGGCAAAAAGTGAGACTCTGTCTCAAAAAAAAAAAAAAAAAAGCTGGGCTACTTCCGCAGCTCACGTGAGCAGGGGAGGGCCCTGCCAACAGCTGGGCTGGCAGGTGCCAACTGCCGGGCCTTGCTGCGGCCTGAATTGCTCACAGCTGAAGGGTGGGGGAGGGGGGTCTGCTTCCCGGGTGCCCACCTCCTGGGCCCTGCTGTGAAGCCGGCACTTTGCCACCTGAACACAAGGGTGTCCCGGGGGTGGAAGAGCACCTGCCTCGGCCCCCATAGAGGATCCGGGCGTGTGGACGTCCCACCCAGAAGGCACCCCAGAGGCCGGGAGTGGGGCCAGGCATCCTGCGCAGGCAGACAGGGCAGGAGGACCACTGGGCACAGGGGACAGGGACAGGGCAGACGGGCCCAAAGGGGCGGGCAGGCAGGAAGACAGCAGCACAAGACCAGAGGCCAGAGGAGGGCAGGCATAGGAGTGGGCGTTTGAGTCTGAGGCCGAGGCCAGGGCAGCCCTGCACAGGTGAGAGCACCAGGTGGCCCTGCTGTCTGCGCCCAGAGAGCCTCAGGCCAGGGCCCAGCCCAGCCCCCGCAGCCGACACCCTGCACTGACCTTTCCTCCTCCTCACTCAGGTGCCCCTTACTGTCCCTTCCCAACAGGTGCCCCAGCCTCCGACCCAGGCGGCTCCCCCAGCACCTGGCCCCCTGCCCAGCTTTGGGGCACCGGCCTCTGCTGGGGGCGCTCACCAGCCCTTCCATGACAGACCCCATCCTCCCCGTTCCACTGCGGGCTCCAAGTGCGCCGGGTCTCTGCTTCCTCCTTAGTCGGCAGCCTGCGTCGTCTACACAGGTGTACGGTGAAAGAATAAACACATATGAGCTTCCCTAAAAAATCACTTCAGTAACGTTCCTTTGTAAGACCCGGTCCCAAACCTGGTCACCCTACTATCACAAAACTTCATTTCAATTGGCCACACCTGCCACACCTGCTGGCCCCGGACGCCTGCTGCAGGCGCACGCCCCAGTGGGAGAGGCTGGCCAGCCCTGTGGCTTCAGTCAGGGCTTACAGTCTGGGGCCCCGGCGCTTCCACAGGTTGCTTTTTCCGGCATGAGCTGTCATCATCACTGCATCCAGATGAGGGTTCTACGAGCCTCCGCAAGGCAGGGCGGGAGTGAGAGCTGAGCGTGTGGGGAGGATTTCAGGAGCAATCCTTACCGCACCCCCCAGAGTCCTAATGCCGGCCCTGGCAAAGTGTCTGGAACGAATTGACTCCCCCATCAACTCGGCACGCTGATGCAACAGAAAACACCCACCCGTGCTGGGAGGAAGTGCTTTTTTAAAAAAAGTCACTTCTGGGAGTCACCGAGAAGGTAAGTGACCGAGAAACACCTGAATCCGCACTTTCCATCCAGCTCGTTCAGCTTCTGGGCTTTTCGACACTGTCATTTTCCTGAGTGTGGTAGTTTCCTGGGGCAACAAAGTATCACCAATGGTGGCTAAGAACGACAGAAAGGATTCTCCTCTCGAGTTCTGGGGGCTGAAGTCCCAGAGGACGGTGTCGGCAGGGCCCTGCTCTTCTGAGACCCGCAGGGGAGGACGCCCCTGCCTCGTCCAGCTCCTGGGGGGGGTGGGCAGAGCCCTCGGGGTTCCCTGGTCTGTGGCCCAGTCTGTCAGCCCCGTCCCCGTCCTAACTGGTGTCCTCCCGAGGGCTGTCCACTCCCGCCTCAGGCACCCTCGTCTTCTCTTGTAAGAACACAGTCGCTGGGCTTAGGGCCCACCCTGATCCAGGACGACCTCCTCGTAACTTCAGAGGACCTTCTCTGCCAAATACGGTCACATTTCAGGGGCTGCAGCTGGGACTTCTGCATACCCCTCTGGGAGGCACCATTCATCCCGTCACCCTCGGTAACGTGCTTACTCGAAATCCTGGCGCCGGGGCTACAACGTTGCTATTTTCAGACACTGACTCTGTTCTCTCAGAGCATTTTTAGTTCCTGCATTTGGGCAAACCATTTTGTTTATCACACACAGACACCCAAGTGCACTTGCCTTTGTCGTCACCATGAAACAAGAGGCCTCTCACCAGCTGTTACGTTCAGAGCCCTTTGCAGTTTGACTTGGAAAACATTTCCCTTAGAGTACGTGTTCTTTTATTTAATTTTTTTTGTTTGTTTGTTTTTTGGCAAGAGAAAAGGGTGATGACATAGTGGAATTAGAGGCTACTGCGGTTTCCAGAAGTCTCAGAGTACCTGTGGAAGGAAAACCGGTCCCCGCAGGTAAACACCAGGACCTGCAGCAGCTGCAGACGGAGCGTGTGGTCCTGCGACATCCCCCAGGAACAAACAGGACATGAGAACCTTCCAGAAATAAAACTACGAGAGAGGGAAGCGGGGAAGGAAGCGAGCCCGGCGGTTTGCTGAGTTGTGGACCCTCGGCTGTCTGGACCTGAGAGGGACGGCTCACTGTCTGGGACCCCCCATCAGTGGAGCCCCTGTACGTCAATCCCGTCCTTGCAACTTTCGCACGCCGACAGTTCAGCGCCCGCGGCCGGGGTGTCTGCGGTGACCCAGGACTGAGTCTTCGTGCTGGGGTCCACGGTCAGGACACGGCCAGAGAGCCCGCTCCACGACAGACCACCCTGACGATAACTCACGCGCCCCCTTTGGTCCCAGCACCAGCAGACGCTGCTCCTGCCGAGGGGAGGGTCCCTGAGGCCGCCTGTACGGAAGCCGCCTGGGATGGCCACAGCCGTCTTTGCGTGCCTGCGCGGGTGCCCCGGCGAACACTGAAGGCCGCAGAGCTGACCCGAAACTCAAAGGCCCAAAAGAAGGGTGACGTGCTTTGCAAAGGCGGAGACGCCTCCACAGCCAGACAAGTACCCGATTGCCGTCCAGCCACGGGGCCCCAACGCATTCATGCAGGCTCAGCCAACGGTGCGCACCTGTTAAAGGAACATTCAAAAACAACAGGGACCCCCGGGAAAGGGACCGACATGCTGGTGTCCCTGTCACACACGTGCGAGAGCACGGAATCACGAGAACAGGCCTGCAGAAGCCAGCCTGTGCCGCAGGGCAGGGCAGAGGTGGCTTCATCCAACTGCCAAATCCCTGCTCCAAGGAACAGCAGCTGGGGAGGCAGACAGGGGCCCCTTGTGACAGACAGCAGCACGCAGGGTGATCACAGACATCCCGCCCAGACTGCACTTCATGGAGAGCAGAGCATTCACCACGGTTATTATTTTATACAAATATAAGGTGTTCTTCATACTGCCAGACGAGTGCTTTTCCATGCTTTTTAAAAAGGGAGGAATCCGTATTAGGAAGCCCATAATACACCGTACAGAGAACAGCTTCAGTGAAACTCCAGTGGGGTCCCTGGGTCCCGCTTACTGAATTCACAGACAGCACTGCCCACCCAGGACAGCAAAGCTGCTGAGTAATGACCAGCACTAAGAAACTCAACCGTCCCCTCCCTTCCACCTGCCACCTGCCCATTCTCTACCCAGGATCCCTCCCCCTTCCACCTGCCACCTGCCACCTGTCCATTCTCCACCCAGGATCCCTCCCCTCCCCCTGCCACCTGTCCATTCTCCACCCAGGATCCCTCCCCTCCACCTACCACCTGCCCATTCTCTACCCAGGATCCCTCCCCTCCCCCTGCCACCTGTCCATTTTCCACCCAGGATCCCTCCCCTCCACCTGC
>VSMD01006054.1:0-26188 GCA_008750895.1 Mirza zaza
GGGCCACACCACGCTTGAGCCCCCCCTGTGCTGCCGTGATGCTATGTCACAGGAAAAATCTGCCCATCTGGGCTGTTTTCCTTTTTAAGTCATCACTCCTAGCCCTGACTCCAGAGTCTCAAGTTTGGAGTGTCTTTCATGCTTCAAAGCCAGAGCAACAGTGTACCATTACAATGATAGAACAATTTCTTTCTTTTTAAAAATTTATTTTTTTAGAGATGGGGCCTCACTGTATCACCCAGGCTGGTCTCAAACTCCTGCCCTCTAGTGATCCTCCCGCCTCAGGCTCCTGAGTAGTGGGACTACAGGCATGAGCCACCACCCACCACATGTGGCTGGTCTGGGCCATTTTTGAATCTGTATGAGGATGGGGCTAAACTAGATGCTCAGAGTCAAGGGTCTAATAGATGCTTCTCGTTATGATCATGTTTCTCTGAACAGAAATGAAACTGAGTGGTTCCGGATGACAGCCTGAATCAGTGGGTGTCTAATTGCCCATTAGTAAGGGACCATATCTTGTGGTTTCATGGTTTTATTCCATTGTCCACAGATCTCGATCTCTATGAGAAATGCTGGCTCTAACGGAAGAGCCCATTGATCAGCTCGAATTCCACCATGAGGTCAGACTACAATCCTAGCTTTTCCCTTAAATGAGAAGAGACAAAATAGGTATAAATACCTTCACCCCCAGCCCTGTCCAGCCACTGATAGCCAGGGCTTGGGATTGCTGGGGGGAGGGCTTCGGGGTAGGAAAATGTCCATGGAATAGGACAAGCATGGGATGAGGAATGCGCAGTGAGGCTGATTGATGGTCTGGTGGCCAGAACTTCGACCAAGGACCTGGCTGGTGTAGGGCAGCTGGCTCTGAAGCTAATGCCCAAAGCCTAACTTTAAGTAGTGCTTGGTTCACTGAGGGCTGATCTGCAGCCTCTACCAGACTGGCGCAAGGGGCGTCTCCACAAGGACTCCTGGCTAGAGCGGCAATTCCCAGGCTGTCCTCGGGTTTCTGTACCTGCCAACAGCTTTGCCACAGCAACTGCACAAGGTCAGATGGCCTTGCCTCTGCTGCATGCTGACAGAGCTGGCCTTTGCCAGGACTCCTGCATGCTGGGACCTGGCATAGCAGGGGGGCTGGGAGTCCCTGGCGCTTGAATACTCCAGGAAATAGGGACTTATCTTGCCCTCACCGGTTGGCAAGGTCTGCAGGAGGTGCCGGTACTCAGGAGCCGTGCAATGCCAACCTGAACCTGCTTTCTCTGAGGAAACAACACAGGCCTTACAGACAATACAAAAGCCTACCGTTAAACCACCACAGAGAATTTATTTTTTCTCAGGTGAAGTCAATAAATAATTCCCCCTATTCCTACGGGACATGATGACGAGCTCAAATCAGGTGTGAACGAAGCAGCCCGTTCCGTTGCTGCTCCCTGGTGAAGCTGCTTGGCGGGAGGCTTTGTCCAGGGCGAGGGTGTCCCTGCCAGCGGGCTCAGCCGCCCTGCTTTGCCCGGAGCTGGATCTCCATCCTGATGAAGGCCTTGAGGTTCTCGTCGGCCACATGCTGCTCTAGGGCGGCCAGGGCCCGCTCACCGCCATCCTGGAAGTGCCGCAGCAGCGCCTCCGCGTACTCCACCCACACGCAGTTGGGGCAGCCACTCATGCAGCAGTTTGTCGGGGGCTGGAGCTCAGGTGGCAGAGGGCGCTGGGGTTCTGAGGGGCCCCCGTGGGGCAGGGAATCCTTGGGACTCTTGGTGCCACCTGCACTGGTCTGGGAGCCCAGCTTCACATAGTCTGCCCGGAACTCCCTGCAGCCATCACAGGCCCCCGCCCGGGGATGGTGCCTGCGAAGATTGCTGCCACCTCTGGGGAGCCTCCAGCAGCCGACCCAGCTGGAGAGCCAGCGTGGCCCCTACGGGTGAAGATAAACACATGACTCTCCAGGAAACTGGCCTTGCTGCCCCCAGCACTGGGGAAATTTCAGCCCTCCTGTCATTGGGCAGGTGGCTCTGTGTCCTTCTCAGCTTTCCCACTTCCCTTCTGATCTTAGACAAGTTACCTCACCTCTCTAGACTCACTTTGCCCATCTGTAAAATGGATGGTATGAGTATGCTATGGCATGATTACTGAGAAGTGCTGGGCTCGGGGCCTGGCACTGGGTGTGCACTCCGGCAGATGCAGGCATGTAGGAAGGCGGAGCTCTGCCCTTCCAGCAAAGTGACTCCCCTTTGGACAGGAACCGGATAGGTGGAACCCTGTGAGCTCCTGGCCAGATGACCTCTACCCAGTACAGCCAAGCCCTAACCTCCTGCTCTCATAGACCATCCTGACTAATCGAATCACGCTTTATCTCTGTCACATGAGAAGCCCAGGCCGCTTGGGCCATCCCATCCTCAGACACTAATTCCCCAAAAGGTCCTATGGGCAGCCTCCCCTCCCTGCCCCAGGCCTCGGTGCTGTCCCTGCTCTACTGACCCAGAATCCCTGACTGACACACTACAAACTTCATTTATTTGTCTGGCTCCTCCTCGGCCGATCTCCGAAGCCTAGAAGGGCACACAGCAGGTGCTCAACAGGTGCTGCAGAAGGGGAACATGCGCATTCGCCCCAGGCTATTCCATCCCAGGGACTAGACCCTGGCCACTCCACCGCCAGGGTTCAGAGCTCCCTCTGGAAGCTGCGCCCAGCGGGGGACCCTCGGACGTGCCCCGGGCCGGGCCGCGCAGCCGCTATCGGGGCGCCCTGCTCCGCCCGGCGCCAGGTACTTGCCGAGCTGCGAGTCGCGGCGGCCACCGCACTGCCTCCCCGTGCTACGCTGCGCCACAGCATCGCTCGCCGCCGGGGGCCCCGGACCGACCCCTCCCGTCCTGAGTGGCGGCCGCCCTGGCCAACCGCGGCCCGTAAGGCGCCGCGCCGCTCCAATGAGGGTGCGGCCCGGCACCGGAAGCGGAAGTGGCGGTCTGGGGGCGGGACCGTGAAGGAGGACGGAAGTGGCTTCGCTTGGGAAGCTCCGTGTTTAGAGATGGCGGGAGCTGGACGCGGGGCGGCGGCGTCCGTGAGGACGGCGGGGCCCGGGAGCCCGGGGCGACCGCAGGCGCGGCGGCGGCGGCGGCAGCAGGAGTTGCGGGGGAAGCAGTGCTTGGCTCCGCGGCCGGGGCAGCGCAGGTGGGAGGAGGGGACGCCTCTGGGAAGCTTCCCTCATACGCCCGCCCAGGCCGGGCTTAGTGCCCTGCCTCGGTCTGGGCCCGTGGCCCACGCTTCGCGAAGATCGGTTGAATGAATGGAGGCGAGTGAGTCTCTGGCTTTCCCGTTTGCCACGTCCCAGCTGCCCCGTCTGTGCCGTTCTGAATGAGGTCAGGGAGTGACAGGCCCCCCTGGGCTTGCGGAGCCCCTCTCACCCTGCCGCCGGGATAGTCTCTGGGCGAGGATGAGAGCAAAGGCCCTGCTCCCTGCACTGGCTCGCACCGCAGCCGCCAGAGGTGGCCTCTGTAGTTTCTTTGTTCAGGTCCAGCTTCTGTTTCTCTGATTCTGGTTAGGCTTTACCTGGGACGGGTCCCACCTTCCCGTTCTCCTTCCCAGCGAAGAAAAGAAGAAAGTGAATCGCAAGCCCCAAAACCAGGACGAACAGGAAATCCCTTTCCGTCTCCGGGAGATCATGAGGAGCCGCCAGGAGATGAAAAACCCGATCAGTAACAAGAAGAGGAAGAAAGAGGGTATGTGTGGGCCCATGCTGGGCGGCGGTAGAACTTTGTGTCCACCTAATTGCCCAAATATTTAAGGGCATCTCAGGCAGAGGAAATATACCAAGACCCAGTGCTCAAAGGGTGCAGGAGTAGGAAGGCCACACGTGGCCGGGGCCAAAGCAGTGGCTGGCGGCAGGTGGTGCTGTGGTTCCAGAGGAGGCTTGAAAGGAACCCCTGGAGGTGGGTGGGGAGAAACCCTGGCACCTGGGGGCCGCGGTAAGGAGCGTTGCTTTTTGTTCCCCAAGAGTAGTGGAGATCCATCAGAGGTGTTAAGCAGGGAATGACCGGTGTAAGGGGGGGGGGAAAGGTCACCGTGTAATAATGGAGTGAGTGAGAGGTGGACCTGGCAGGCCAGGGAGGCAGTCTCGAGAAGTGATGATTCCTTAGACCAAAGTGCTCAGCTACGGCTGAGAGAAGTGGGTGGATTTGGGAGTGTAAGGAGGGAATGGATCAGACTCCTCTGAGAAGCTTGCCTCCCTTCTCCTCCTCCAAGTCTGGGTAGGGCGCTCACCTGTAGACCTCTGCCACCCAGGGGCAGTACTCTGGGCATCTTGGAGAATACTGTCCAGTGTATTTGTACGTACACATTTGTTTCCCCAAATGTGGGGTTGATTTTACTCCAGTGTTTTTACAATTTGCGTTTATGCCTTAGGATTTTCACTGGGGATTACGTGGCTGCCAAAGGGATAGTGAAATAAAGAGGTGAGGGGGGGGAGTGGCAGAGGAGGTGCACTGCCCCCAGTGGAAGATGCACATTTTAAACCGTGGTGCACTGAATTGGCACTTTTTTTGTTAAATTATTTTAAAAATATAAACTCACATACGTGGTAAAATCAAACAGCTTTGAAAGATACGAAGTGAAGAGCTGGGATGTGGTGGTGGTGCCTATAGTCCCAGCTACTTGGGAGGCTGAGACGGGAAGATAGCTCAAGGGCAACATAGCAAGACCCTGTCTCTTAAATAAAAAAAAAATATGAAGTGTGAGCCACTGTTCACTGTCTTGTATGACCTTCCCAGGAGAAGTAAGATGAACATTTTCACATATTTATGGTGTAAAACCTATACCTCCATTGTATACTTGTTTTGTATCCTGCATTTTCACGTATAATGGATCTTACAGGTCTTTCCACATTTCTACACCTAGCTCTAGTGGGCTTCCTTTAACAGCTGTGCAGTGAAGTCTGAGGATGAACAGAGAACTTACTCAACCAGTCACCCACTGATGGACATCTGGGTCGCTCCTGGCTTCCTCCTTCAGTGGGGCTGTGGCAGACATCTTTGACATGTACCAGTGGGCTGTGGGGATCACGTCCCTAGGAGCACCTCGAGCTGGGCATTTTAGATCCTCTTTCGCTGCTGCGATTGGGCTGCTTCCAGCTGCCCGGTCTTTCCGAGGGGAAATGAGCATGGGCCACCTGCCCGGCACCACCTTCTCCCTCCTGGCTCTCACCCCATGCTTCCTCTGAGGCCTCCTCTTGTCCTCAGCCCAGTTGGCTTTCAGAAAGACACTGGAGAAGGAAGCTAAGGGAGTAGAGCCAGACATCGCCGTCCCCAAGTTCAAGCAGAGGAAGTGGGAGTCTGACAGGGCGTATGTCCAGCGCATGGAGCAAGAGGCCCAGCACGTGCTGTTCCTCAGCAAGAACCAGGCCAACCGGCAGCCAGAGGCGCAGGTAGCTCCCAAGAAGGAGAAGTCTGAGCGGAAGAAAGCGTGAGTGGGGGCCGAAGGGAGTGGGGATCTATCCCCGGAGGCCTGGGGGAAGCAGGGCTGTGGGTTTGGATAACTGTCTTATGCAGTGACAGCGTTTTGGTGCCATGGGGCAGCCCTAGACCACCCTGGCCTGTAATCCAGTGAAATCGTGGAAAGCAATTAAAGCCCTGGCCAGGTGGCAAGTGTTTTTATCCACATTAGAGCTTCTTAACCTGGGGGTGGGGGAGAGCGTGGTTTCAGGGAGGCTGTGAAACCTCAGAACCCTGCGAAGACCTTGCTTTGTATTTGCTTCTCTCTAAAAGTTTCAAAGCTGAATGAGGTCGTGGGCCCGTCCACCCAGGGCCAGCTGCTGTAGGAAAGTGACCAGAGCTGAGGCTTGGTGTTTGCCCTCTGCCCTGTAGGATCAGTGGGACAGAGGAAGTTGGGGTGAGGGTGTCTTACACTCTCCTGCCTGGGCCCAGACTGGGGTTGTTTCCAGTGTTCCTCTTCCTGATCCAAAAGAGATTCGAAAGCATTTAGCTGTGTCATTTGTGCAAGTTCTGTGGTCTCTCTCAGCCCTGGCTTCCTCATCTATAACAGGGAGGCAGCACTGCCATTGTGAGGTCCATACGGGTTCCCTGCACAGTCCCTAAGGATGGTATCCAGCACAGCAGTAACCCCACTGCAGGCTTTGGTTCCCCTGCCCATCCTGCCACCCACTGTCTGTGCACCACCTCACTGGCCCATGGGCAGGGTAGAGAGGAGCAGTTTCAGCAAACTAGGGCTTTTTTTTCCCTAAGAGACAGGGGTCTCACTCACCCAGGCTAGAGTGTGGTGGCTTAATCATACCTCATTGCAGCCCTGAACTCGTAGGCTCAATTGATCCTTCTGCCTTAGCCTCCCCAGTAGCTGGGATTATAGGCGTGCAGCACCCTGCCTGGTTAATTTCTTTCTAAAAACATTTTTTTAGAGGCTGGGGTCTCACTGTGTTGCCCAGGCTGGTCTTGAACTCCTGGCCTCAATCCTCCAACAAGAGCTTTTTGAGATTCCTTAACCAGAGCTTTTCAGATGAACCAGCTCAAGCTCTTTCTTCCTTTTTTTTTTATTTTTTTTATGAGAATCCCATTCTGTCTTTATTTATCTATATATCTAACACATCTAACATATCTATATTTTATTATGGGATTTTTGACATTACTTTAGTTTTTTAATAAATATTGCATTAAGATATTATTTATCTTGATTATTGCTTCTTTTGGGGGGAGGGATTGTGGCATCTCCTTAAATTTTTCACCTGAGTTGAGGTGAGGACCTCGGCCACTTAGTCTCTTCCTGCAGCATCTTGGTGTCTGCTGTTTCTGTTGCTCTTTTTTTTTTGAGACAGAGTCTCACTTTGTTGCCCAGGCTAGAGTGAGTGCCGTGGCATCACCCTAGCTCACAGCAACTTCAATCTCCTGGGCTCAAGCAATCCTCCTGCCTCAGCCTCCCAAGTAGCTAGGACTACAGGCATGCGCCACCATGCCCGGCTAATTTTTTCTATATATATTAGTTGGCCAATTAATTTCTATTTATAGTAGAGACGGGATCTTGCTCTTGCTCAGGCTGGTTTCGAACTCCTGACCTTGAGCAATCTGCCCGCCTTGGCCTCCCAGAGTGCTAGGATTACAGGCGTGAGCCACCGCGCCCAGCCTCTGCCGCTCCTTAACGCCCGGTGTGGGGACAGGGCAGCCTGCTCTGCTACACGTTTCCGTTAAGTCTTAAAATCTGGAAAAACAAATGATGAAAGAATAAGCCAGTGCTTGCTTTGCAACACACGTACTAAACATCGGAATACAGAGAAGATTAGCATGGCCCCTGCGCGAGGATGATACACAAATATATGACACATTCCATTAAAAGAAAGAATAAACCATTAGAAAATTTTAAAATGGTTCCCTGTAGGGGAAGAAGGAAAGTAGAGGGGAGAGAATGGGAAACTGAAATTCTTTGATTACATCTGCTTGTGTAGATTTGACTTTGAAATCATAGCAGTCATTGTTTAATTCTTACATAATTACAAAAAAAGTTAAAAATGTGATGGTTAATTTCAAGTCCAGCACAAGCTTTCATTGGAAGTTAAAAACAATTGCCATAGCTATGTGTTTTTCTTCTTTGCTGATGTAAAGAGATACACCGTTTTAATTCTCCAAAAGCTCTGAAGGTTAGAGAGATTGTTTTCAGCTTTGCAGAGTCCCTGTTTCTGAATTCTTGTATTGCCTGTAGTTCCATTAGCCAATGAAAATTACATCACAGAGAACCTAGCCCCGATGCTGCCTAAAGCCACAGTGATCTCCAGAACTGCTGTTCGACACAAAGATTCCAAAGTCACATTGAAGGTGGCATGTCACACGTGTGATACTTTGCTAAACCCTTTAGACACAGTGGCACGATTGACACTGGCTGGATAATTCTCTGCAGTGGGGTCCTGTGCCTTGTAGGGCGTTAGGCAGCTTCCTGGCCTCTACCCACCAGGTGCCAGTAACTGCTGCTAATGTGACAAGCACATGTCTGTATTTGACATGTCAAAGGTTGCCTGGGGGCAGCCACCCCTGGCTTGGGGAGCTTAGAGGAGCCTGTTGGGTTCAGAGCCCTCTCTGGTGGATGGCTGTGGGTTTTGGGGTGGTATGGGGAATAGGCTGGAGGCAGCCGACTGGGTCCCAGCTCTGTCACAGGGCATTCCTTGTGGGCCACGTGGCCTCTGCCTCCTCCTCGGGGGAAGAGAGAGTTTAGGACTGAACAGCTCCGTGCTTTCTTCCCCAGGTTCCAAAAGCGGCGACTGGATAAAATCCAGCAGAGAAAGGAGGAAAAAGCAGCAGAAAGGCTGGAGCAGGAGCTGTTCCAAGGTAGCTTTTCCTGCAGCAGTGGTGTCAGCTGTGGTCCTGGTGGCCACAGGCCTACTGCCCACCAGTCCCAGCTGTAGTGGGTACTTGCAGTCTGCCCTGGGGCCCATGCCCTCGCACCAGGGGACAAGTGGGTGTTCTGTGTCCTGGCCCTAGGCGGGGGGGGGGGGGGGGGGGGGGGGGGGGGGGGGGGGGGGGGGGGGGGNTGGGGGGGGGTGGGGGGTTGGGGGGGTGGATAGCCACGTGGGCGGGTAGGGTTTCCGGGTGCCAGGGCTGTGGTGGCTGTGTGGGCAGCAGTCCTCAGTTGTACTCTGTCCTCTCAGACACCGTGAAGTTCGGTGAAGTTGCCCTGCAGCCCCCAGAGCTGACCGCCAAGCCCAGGAGGAGCATAGCCGGGGACCAGGTAGGCCTGGGCTGGTGGGAAGGGAGTTGTTGAATTTGTCCCCCAGTGCTGCTGCTAGGAAGCAGGTGTCTTGGCCGGCGTGTGCCCCATCTGTGGCGGGGTCCAGTCCAGGGCCTGTGGCCGTGAGAGCGCTACATCCTCACTGGGCGTAGAGCTCCTGGATCATCAGGACTTGTTCTCTCCTCGCCTGTGCCTCACTCTCCCCTCTTCCTCAGCCTGGCAAGAAATCGCTGATGCTGAGGATGCTTCTGAGCCCTGGCGGCGTGCCCCGGCCTGGGACCACCTCGCTGGCGCGACAGCGGATCGTGGGGGAGGAGAGGGAGCGGGTCGTGCAGGCCTACCGAGCGCTAAAGAAGCAGAAGCAGCAGCAGCAGGGGCTGCGGCCACCAGGGCCGCCCCACCTCACCTCCGGGAGGAAGCCAGAGACACGGCCATGAGGGGCCTGGCCACACTCCTGGGATGGCGCTGGGGCCGTCGCACCTGCAGAGATGGCAGGTCCTTTTCCTGGGACACGTTCTCAATGCCAGGAGAGGTCTCCAGGTCTCTTCTCCCTTGTTTTCCCCCCAAAGCCTGCTCTTTCGTGAGTGACCATCCATGGGCCCACGTCCTGCATGGAGGGTGCTGCCCTGTGGACCCCACAGACAGGAGCCAGGGCCTGGCTCCACTCACAGCTTTGTTTGTTCATTCTGAAAGAAAAATCCAGGCTGAGAAACAACTCAGTTCCACTTTAGGGCTGGCCCAATCATATAATCCTGTGCCTAAACACCAATGAATGGTGGAGACTGCTTATTTAGGTCCCTTCCCCACCCATGGGCCTGTGCAGGGGACCATGAGAACAGGCGCGGTGCTCACCCCACCAAGGTTGTCTGGGTGGACATGGACGGCAGCATTTACACCAACGGGGTGGGGCAGGTCATCCCCATGGGGCAGGCCTCAGGCAGGTCCAGAACCTGAGCGGTCAGAGGGCAGGGCCTTGCCAGGTTTCTCTCTTGCCCCAGCCAAAGGGGAACACCGGGCGTCAGCCTCTCCAGGTGAGGGAGGAACATGAGGCAGTGGAGGCCGACTGTTCTTCGGCCGCTGGGCCCCTGGCCGCCTCCCTGCGAGTGCTCCGCCACTCACAAACCTGGTCCCAGAGAGCTCAGGAAATGGTGTCTCAGCCTGGCTGAGCAGCCCTGGAGAATGTGAGAAGTGGTGGAGTGGTGTGTGATCTTTTTCTGTCCTTCCCCAACTTTGCATTTTCTAGAATGAAGTTTACTTTAAAATTAAAAATTTTAAATTGGGGAAGCTATGCCTGTGGTCATTTCCATGTGATGAAAGATTCTGCCACCTCATGGCGCGCTGATGGGTGGCCCCAGCCTCTGCACTGGGATGGCAGGGGTGACGGTTGCCATAATAGTGGCCAGAACTCACCGCCAGGCCTCATGTAGCAGTTGGGGGTGGGTAGGGACAGGAGTGGCCGTTGGGCAGCACTCCCACTTACTGAGTGATCCCAGTGGTCTGTGATGGTTTTAGATGTCGACTGACTGGATTAAGTCAGTCAGATCTTTTTTTAATTTGAATTTTGATATTTTAGATTTTTATTTATAAATGTTTTAAAAAGTATAAAATGTTATAATTATACCTAGTACAAGAAGCACAGCAGGCTTTCTTCTCATCTGCTTGAAGGAAGGTCTTCACTTGGGTTGGTGAACACAGCATGAGTGTGGACTCACAGGGCATGTGGCCTGTTGTCCTCAGTGCTGATTGCTGGCCTGTAGGGTTCTTTACTAATAAGGAATGCCCAGTGTGTCCATCACCATTTGAATAGCTTGCAGGGGGGTCTGTGATTTCTTCCATCCTATCTCAAAACCCAATCTAGCTTAAGTCTTAAAACTATTCTGGTCCTTACAGCTGTTTCTGGAAAAAAGGGTATGCTTACAGAAGAATTCTTTTGTTTATAAAGCATTCTTTCATTATCCATGTTATGTTTACGGGCTGTAAGTTTGTAGAGACTATAAATACAGTCAACAACTTTGGACCTACTTTGTAATCAGAGGCTTGATTTGTTGTTCTCAATAAAATAGCCAACAAACAAGTTTTTGTGAAAATGCTTCAACCCTTGTCTGTAACTTTGTCACCAGGCGTTTCCCAGTACATCTGCAAAAGCTCCAGTAGCGTATCTATACAACGTCTGTACACCCACACAGCTGCTGAAGCGTTACTTGACTGCTTCAGTAGCTCTGAGACTACCCCTGTATTTTATCTTTTTACATTTTTTTGAGAGGGGTCTTGCTCTGTCACTCAAACTAGAGTGCAGTGTTGTGATCGTACCGCACTGCAACCTCAGACCCCTGGGCTCAAGTGATCTCCCTGCCCAGTGTCCTGAGTAGCTAGAACAGTGGTGTCCTCGGCATGTGAATCTCCCCAGAGATTCAGGACTGGATAGAGCTTCTGGGGGTGAGGCCACAGGAACCTGCACTACTTTCATGCCAGGGCGCCTGGACCCACAGAGCCACTGAGTGCACAGGGCCCCAAAGGTAGGGGCAAGGGCTGGGGCCCCTCCCTTGGGGGACAAGGCCAGGAGGGCACCCAGCACCCCTACCCACCCCATAGGACACTCCAGTTGACAAGGTCTCCAGACAAGTTGGGACCTGAGGGTTTTGTGAACATGGCTCATTCAAGGTGACCCCCAGCACACGGCCTGTCAGGAAGCAGGGGAAGACAGTCTCACCTCCCTGGCTGGAAGCCACTCTTGTAAACCTATTGAGGTGGCTCCGAGGAGCGTGGGCTCCAGCAGCTCTGCCAAGGATTTCCATCACAGAATGGGGATCCCAAAGTTCATTGCCAAAATCAGCCCACAGCCTCTAATGCCACAGTAACCTGGGTTCCATCCCCCATCCACCGTGGGTCTCTTCCTTTGTTCAGTTTTTTTTTTTTTGAGACAGAGTCTCACTCTGTTGCCCAGGCTAAGGTGAGTGCTGTGGCGTCAGCCTAGCTCACAGCAACCTCAAACTCCTGGGCTCAAGCGATCCTCCTGCCTCAGCCTCCCGAGTAGCTGGGACTACAGGCATGCGCCACCATGCCCGGCTCATTTTTTCTATATATGTTTTTAGTTGGCCAATTAATTTCTTTCTATTTTTAGTAGAGACGAGGTCTCACTCTTGCTCAGGCTGGTTTCAAACTCCTGACCTTGAGCGATCCTCCCGCCTCGGCCTCCCAGAGTGCTAGGATTACAGGCGTGAGCCACCGCGCCCGGCCCTTCAGTTTTGACTTCTTCCTGCTCAGTGGCATAATCCTCAGGAATCTCTGTGGAGCATGTCAAAGGAGGGAAGTTTGGTGTCATGTGGCAGTTTGAAGTAGAGCCTGAAGCCGCTTGGGAGCCTGGTCGGGTGGGGGCCGATGAGCCCTGGCAGGAGGGTGCAGGGTCTGAGCAGTGTGGCTCTGCCAGAGGCACCAGCAGTGCCAGGATCTTGCTGGAAATTGCATGCTGGGACACAGCACAGGCTGGTCTAGAGTGTCTTCAGAGGTGAAGGTCCCCCATCCCAGACAAATCAGGTGCTGGAGCACCTGGGTTCCCATGAGGCCAGCATGGGCCAGGTGTGACTTCGAAAGGGCCTTGAGGCTCCCCAACAACTCTACCTGCGCCTGCCTCATTCTGAAGATGCTGCCAAAAGGTGCACTGGGGGGCTGGGTGTCCTCCAGTTCTGGCCAAACTGAAGGGGGCTTCTGGCCTGCTGGAGCTTGGGAGCCAGGGCCACGAGGGGAGACTCCAGAGCTCACTAGTGCCAGCCCACGTCTGAGATCCTTGTACTCTCCACTGACAAATGTAATGAATTTCACCTCTGAAGAATCTCTTCAAACACTTGGCGATTTTAACCAGGCTTTACTCAAGTCCTCTGAAACTGGGGGCTGAGAGCCAGTTATATGGACCCCAAATTGTCCACGAAATCTTCTACAAGGATTTATGGCCGGGGCTCAGAACACAATATTCTGAAGTATGGCACTTGGCATGCTGAGGACTTGGAACTAAGGGAGGCTGGACAGCCTCAACTGGACCTGGACAGCCAGGTCTCTGCTCCTCTGCTCTCCTGTCTCCTGCCCCCTCTCCCCTAAAGCAATGCACAGAAACCAGAGTTATTCTTCCCCAAGGTGGGTCAGAGAAACTAGGACTCCTTCCCTCCAAAGCAAGCTATAAAACCTGGAAAGGTCACTCTCCCCTTTCCCTTGGAGACCCTCATTCTGAGGGGCCCTGCCCCACGCCCACGGGAAGGAAAGCTACACAGGGAGGCCCTGTGGGGTCCCCCTCAGAATATCACAACTAGATATTTTTTAATCACCTACATGGCTGTCCATTCTTTATCAAACCTAAAAGTCTTCCCTGGGTCTTGGGTCTTCATTCCAAGGACTCCTGTGTCATAGAAAACTTAATTAAATGTCATGCTTTTCTCTTGCTAATCTGTCTTTTGCAATAGGAGTGTTGGCCATGACCCTTATGGCTGAGGAAAGGCCTTACACCTTTCTGGTCTGTAGTGCCAATGGGACAGAGGTGTCTACAGCTGCCTGTGCCATGCAGGGGTGGGTGGAGTGGTGCATGATAGTTTACGTGGCATGGTACCCAGCAGTGGCACAGGCTGTGCACAGCCAAGAGTGATGACAAATCCTCCCAATGACATGTGATGCAAGGCCTATCGCTTCAACTGGAAGGTGAAGAGATTCCAGCCTAAGCCACCCTGCAGTATGTACCAAGAACTTTTTCCTGGGTGTCATTTACAACCTTCCATTTGAATAGAGACTCCCCTCCCTTCACTAGCAAAGTTGATGGATGGCCGGACGGCTCGAGAGGGCTGACGCCTGGGGCCTGCTGCTCCAGCAGCTTTGTGCCTAGGAGGAATGGCGAGTGCATAGCCCCCTTCCATGGCTGAAGGAGCCTAAACTGCCAGCTGAGACAGAGAACCGTTTATAGAAAATTCACAACCACTCTCAGGACTAGAGTTTCTTACTTAATTGCTATAAGTCAAACAGTGGTCCCGAAAAGGTATGTCCAAGTCATAACCCCTAGAATGAGCAAAGGTGACTGTGTTTGGGAAAAACGGTATTTGCAGATGTAATTACAAATCATCCTAGATTTCCAATGACAGATGTCCTTGTAAGGAGAGGGGACACAGATCATGTGAAGGTGCAGGTGGGAACTGAAGCTCTCCAAGGCACAGCCCAGGAATGCTAAGATTGTCACAGCCACCAGAGGCCACTAAGCCACTAGGGACAGCCAAGGAACAGACTCTCTCTCAGAGCCTCTGAAGGAACCCATCCTTTTGACACCTTAACTTTGGACTTCTGGCCTCTAGAACTGTGAGAGGAGCCTGTTTTAAGCGTCCAGTTTGTGGTCATTTGTTTTTGCATCCACAGGACACCAGCGCATCAGTCAACACAGTGAGTGCTCTCTTGCAAGCAGCCACGGCTAAGGGGAAGCTGAGACAGGACACGGGAACGGCAGCCACCACCTTCTGTGCTTCTCCTGAGCCTCTCTTCCCATACCCGTGGCAGCCCATGCACCCTGTGGGCGCCTCAGCGCAATACGTTTACTGAACATGCGAACTGGTAAAATTGGTGGGTCTCATTTCTAACTCAAGGCTTGTTTCTTACTATCACACTCACCTCATCCGCCTCACACCTGTGTGTGGGGGAACACATGGCCAGGGTACTGGGAACTCAAACATGTTGGAGCATGTGCTACAGGCCAGAGACCAGGCACTGGTGGTGCCATGCAGTCCCAACACCTTGGGCGAAGTCCCGTAAGTCTCCTGGCAGGAAGGGAACAAACCCCAGGAGCACCACTCCCGGGATGGCAGGACACTCAGCCACCTGCAGGCCCATCCTCTTCTCCCAGCCTGATAGTCTTTTCACTCGGAGGCCAGATGTCAGGAACTTCCATATTCTGGATACCTCAATTTACCCATCACTACAACTCAGCACAAAGCCCTATCATCTAGGGTTATGTTGGGTCATTCTGCCCCTTTAAGGACAAACCATTGGAGGCCACCCTCTGCGTCTTTTCTCCACAGTGCGGGACAGCCACATTTCTCTGCCTTGTAGTCAACTGTTGGTTCTATGGGTGTCCTGGAGCCAGCGTAGCACCCCTGCCAAGCCAGTGCCTTTCCAGGCACTGATTTCTGCCATGGTGATGTTCTGCTTGGCACAGGCAATGATGTCTGGGAGCCGGATTAATGACTTAATCTCTTCCATGGTCATGTAGCAAGGTAGGTCACTGCAGTTAAAGAAGTGTCGTGTAAGAATGGTGGCTGCCACAAACCTGCCTCCAAGCCCCAGCCACACCTCCTCCCTCAGGAGCCATGCTCCTAGCCACACTCCCAAGGAGCTCCTCCCTGGGACCCCCTCTGTGTTCCCTCTTGCCTTATGATCCGTACATTTTATTGAAGAGTATCAAGACCGATGCTTCTGCAAGTTGTTCTGCAGAAAGGAGACCCAACAGCTGCACACAGGACACAGAGAGCTGGGTGGGGTTAGAGGCATCCATCATGAACTGGGGAGGAAAAAAAAGACATCCATAACACCCTGTTGTGACGAATGGTCCCTGTCAAACATCCTCCCCTGGGCATTACAGACCAGGCTCAGGTAGAACAAAATGAATTTAAACAAAGGCCTCTGGAATAAGCATAAGCAGAGAAAAATGCATTGTATGGGATGACCTGGTGTCACCTGTTTCTGTTTTCATCTACATTGAAGTCTTCGTACTCATCATTCCCCATCCTGGAATTTGGGTCACAGTCCTTATCAGGAGGGGACCCAGAGGGATGTAGAAATCAAACATAAACATGAAGACATACCCAGGGGAACAACACAGAGTGGGGCTGGTTTTCCTCAGAGAACAAACTCAGCCCTCAGTAAACACCAGAAATCTGACTGCGTGCCCAGCAGAAAGCAACTCTAGTGTGGGCTCGGTTTCCTTGACTAGCACGAAAGAAACTCAACTCCATCCTATCCGAAGCGAGGTCTGGACTAGACAGCACAGAGACACGCACATGTGTCCCTAAAGGAAGCGCACGGGATTATAACCTACCAGGAGAGAACGGCAGTTTCCATAGTAACTGGACCAGATGGGGCCCATGCAGCCCCCCAGCTCCCGGATGGTGATTTTTCTCTGAGCCATGATGTCAGTGAGATTGGTGCCCACCTGTGAGAAAACCCGAGACACAACACGAGAACAATCCGAGCGCTGTCCCGTTGTGAACTCCCCGAGAGCAGCGTGCCCACACTTCACAGCGGCCAAACCCCGCAGGCCCATTCTCCAAGGGCTCAGGCCCTGCGGCAGGACCGCTCAAAGATGCTTCCGGGCCTCCAGGGCTGGCTGTGGCCGCGGCAGCCACGCCCACCACTGGGATTCGCCCTGGGGGCGGCCACCGAAAGGAATCCCGCGGGAGAGGAGAGTAAAAGTACCCACGGGGGAGCAGCGGGCTCCGCTGCCCCGCCGGACGCCCGCCACGGCCGCCGCTCGATGCAGCGGAGAAGGTTCCTGCCCACCCTGGGATGCAGCGTCCAGGGAGAGGAGCCTGAAGCTCTTTGCAACCCGCGGCCGTCACCCTTTCCAGTGAAACCCGCGGGAGGCGGACACTTACCGTGGGCCGCGTCGGGGGTGGCTCCCCCAGGTCGCCCGCCCCATCCGGCGAGCTCAGCTGTGCGGGGCCGTCAAGGACCGAACCGAGCGGACTAGCACGGTTGAGGCCCCGGCCCTGGCCCCAACCTCTGGGCGCCCCAGCCCCGGCCCCCTTCGCCCCCAGGGGACCCCCAGCCCCGGCCACTGGGGACCCGCCCATCCTGCCGCGGAAGGATATTCTGCAGTCGTTTCACCAGCAGCGTCTTCCCGACGCCGGTGGCTCCCAGGAGGAGACACATCCCAGCCCCTCGCTCCACCAGGCACCCGTAGCTCTGCGCCGCGACGCAAAGCCCGTCCTCATTGGATAAGCCTCGCTTCCGGACTGCTCATTGGTTCTCGGGGTTACCATCTCAACGGGCGCGGTCCAATCGACGCACAGCGTCTGGGGGAAAGCGGAAGGCCCCGCCTCTCGCGGCTCTCGGATCGGCGGGGCAACGTGCGCGCGCACGCGCGGGAGGGGCGGCGGGGGGAAGACGGAAGCGGAAGTCGGGGGCGCGCCAGCTCGGAGCGAGGGAGCCCCAGTGGCGTCGGGTCCGGGTCCGAGGTGGCCATGGGGCGAGGCAGCGGCACCTTCGAGCGTCTCCTAGGTAACGCGCCCCCGCCCGCCGGCCGCGGCCTGCATCCGCCCGGCGCCCCCGCCCGGCGCTGAGTCAGCGCGGCCCCGCGGTCCCGAGGGGCGCAGGCCGGCCGCCCTCCCCGCCAGCCGCCCGGGCCCGCTGTCCCCCGGCGCGCAGCCGCCCACCCCGCGGCCCGGGGATTCCTGGCCCAGCCGCGGGGCTCCGTCCGCCGGGCGTTAGCGAGCCTGGGCGGCCGGGGTCCGCGCAGCACCGGCCGCCCGGTCCGCGGGCTCCTCCCTCGGGCCCGCGCCGTCGGCCGACCTGCCCGGGCCGGCGGGCCGCGAGTCCTGAGTCATGAAGGAGCTGACTCAGACATCGGAGCCTCCCCAGGGCTCCTGACCCCGACGCCGGGCCCCGAAGGGCGGAGCCGGTCGTGTCCTGCCCGGGCTTCCGCGGGGACCCAGCTGGCTCCGGGGTCTGCCGGGCGCCTTAGGAAGGCGCTTGCTATGTGCTGGACGTGGCAGCTGATTCTCAGCCTCCAGAGTTCACACGTCTTAGGAGAGAAAGAGAACACTTCTGCGCTTGTCCCCCACCCCTTAGTGGAAGTGCGCTCTGTGTTTGGGGATGGGCGCTTTGGGTGCGTTTTTCTTAAGTGTGGTTTTCGAGGAGAGCTCAGGTGAGACACCTGTCTTGCTCTGGGAACGCGCAGGCTGAGATCTCAGGCTTGTGGGGTGCTTCAGCACTTCAGGGATCGGTCCAGACATTAGCTTACGGAGTCAGTTCAGAAAGCAGACACCGCTGGTTAGCTGGTGTCTGTGTCTCCAGGGAAGATGGTGTGGAGCTGGAGCAGTAGCCCCTCAGAGCCCGTTTGAGGGAGGCAGCAGTGATGTGGCGGGATGGGTGATAGCCGGAGAGTTGTTCTTGGAGGAGGTCTCTTCCGCCTCGGTCCCCCACAGCACTTGAGGCAGAGGACTAGAGTCCATCCCTGACCCTTGCCCTCACTAAGATCTCATCAAAGGGCTGAAACAGGCCTGGCGAGGTTGCTCAGGCCTGTAATCCTAGCTCTCTGGGAGGCCGAGGCGGGTGGATCGCTCAAGGTCAGGAGTTCGAAACCAGCCTGAGCAAGAGCGAGACCCCATCTCACTATAAGTAGAAAAATTAATTGGCCAACTAATATACATAGAAAAAATTAGCCAGGCATGGTGGCACATGCCTGTAGTCCCAGCCACTTGGGAGGCTGAGGCAGTAGGATCTCTTGAGCCCAGAAGTTTGAGGTTGCTGTGAGCTAGGCTGATGCCACGGCACTCACTCTAGCCTGGGCAACAAAGTGAGACTCTGTCTTGGAAAAAAAAAAAAAAAAGAGCTGAAACAGCTGAGTTACCAGGGGCTCTGAGGGGCCAAGTGACAGAGTCCTTTGTTGAGAAGCAGGTGAGGTCTGGTGTTTTAAGAGTGAATCAGGCCCTGTCCGCAAAAAGCTGTATGAGTTAGGGCAGTGACCCCACCTCTCGGCTCAGTTTGTCTGCAAAGAGGATGTAAGCAGTACCTAGCTCACAGAGCGTGAGAGAATTGAATGAGTTAGTTCACGCAAAGCCTTTGGTGTGGCACCTGGCGTGTGACGAGCACAAGACAGATGTTCTCTACCGTCTTCACTCTGTTTTGCCTTTGGGGACGATGGCACTTCCATGGTTGTTTTCAGCATGTTTCAGGAGGGTCGTCTTGTGGTTTCCATTCAGTCCAAATGCCCGAAAGGGAAGGAGGGAGTCTTCTCTCCCTGCTGCTAAGCTAGGGGCTACCTAGGGAGTCACAGACCAAGTTGTGCCTCCTTTTTTTTTTTTTTTTTTTGAGACATACTCTCGCTTTGTTGCCCATGCTAGAGTGAGTGCCATGGCATCAGCCTAGCTCACAGCAACCTCAAATTCCTGGGCTCAAGCGATCCTCCTGCCTCAGCCTGTCTAGTAGCTGGGACTACAGGCATGCGCCACCATGCCCGGCTAATTTTTTCTGTATATGTTTAGTTGACCAATTAATTTCTTTGCATTTTTAGTAGAGACGGGGTTCTTGCTCTTGCTCAGGCTGGTTTTGAACTCCTGACCTTGAGCAGTCCTCCTGCCTTGGCCTCCCAGAGTGCTAGGATTATAGGCGTGAGCCACTGCGCCCGGCTGTGCCTCCTTAACGACATGTTCTCCCTCAGACAAAGCAACCAGCCAGCTTCTGCTGGAGACAGACTGGGAGTCCATCCTGCAGATCTGCGACCTGATCCGCCAGGGGGACACGCAGTAAGTCAGGGGGACCTGCACCCTTCAGCTCTGGGTGGCCGTGTAGTGCACTGGGGTTGCTCTGTGCCCACTGACCCTCCGGGCTTCATCTGACCACGCTAGGCTCCCCTGTGGAGAGGCGTGTGGTCTGCTTGCTGGGAGTTTTCTCCAAACAGCTTGGAGGTACCTGGTTATGTTAATATTTGCTTGGGGGTTCTCCAGGACCAAGATGGGGGAACACTTCTCATCTGAGCTGCTGAGACTGCTCTCTTTTTCCCTTGTTCTTTCTGCTCTTCCTAATGCTGCTTTTCTTTCAGAGCAAAATATGCTGTGAATTCTATCAAGAAGAAAGTCAATGACAAGAACCCACATGTGGCCTTGTATGCTCTGGAGGTAACTAGACCCCATACCGTGGTAGCCTCTTGCCTCCAGCCTCAGGGTTCCCCACCCCCAAACAGTCAGGACAGCACCAAGATGAGCGAGCCCCGTGGCTTTGCCCACTTTGCCAGGCATACAGCAGAAGAGCGCCTTCCCAGCCTTGGGTGCAGATGTGAGCAGTGCTGCCTAGGAGCGAGGTCACGCTGAGGGAGGGATGGGACGGGGCAGGAGTGGCTGCTGCTTCTCCAGCACATATGCCAGGAGCAAACTCCTGAAGATGGAGCTCGTTGCTGTTCTTGGCTTGGAGGGAGCATGTGTAGCACAGTCGCTGCTCGTCTCGGAGCTGCCATTTGGGGTTCTCTGTAGGCTGGGTGGGCTGACGGGCCTGTCGGAGACCTGCCTTACAGGGAGGTGGATCCCTCCAGGAGGAGGAGGGGCCCTGCCCCGACCATTTCCCCACCCTTCCCTTCCTTGGGTCTGCAGGTCATGGAGTCTGTGGTGAAGAACTGTGGCCAGACAGTCCATGACGAGGTGGCCAACAAACAGACCATGGAGGAGCTGAAGGAGCTCCTGAAGGTGGGTGCTCCTGGGAGCAGCAAGTAGGGGACAGAGGTGGGTGGTCACCCAGGCTGGCTTCTTTGCTTTTTCGGCATGTTTATCGGCCACCTGTGTGAGAACAGTGCTGGGTGTGGCAGAGGACAGGAAGGTGGGTGTCCGTAGCCCCTGTGCCGCACGAGCTCATGCTCAGGCCTGGGGAGAGTCCGGTGTGTGAGTCCCAGTCCGGCGATGGCATGGCTTTGACAGAAGCCGGCCCGGGGGCTGCATCTGGGGCACGGAGGAGACACTCCACTGGGTCTTCTTTGGGGCTGGGAAGGCTTCCAGGAGGGAGGGCTCAAAGCGGAATCTTGGACAGTGGACGCTCATGGGGGGGTGGGCAGAGCAAGTGGCAGAGGCTGCTGTGTGTGAGCAGAGGCTTGGGGGAGGCCCAGAGGGTTGGGGCCAGGTCCTACAGGCAGGGGCCTTGGAGGGATTGGAGTTGGGGGTACGTCAATTCAGGTGTGTCTCCGGGACGTTTAGGAGGGAAGGTGACAGAGCAAGGAGCTGCCTGGGAGAGAGCGGGCTTCATGCCCTCCCCCTTTGGCTGAGCAGGAAGAGCCCTCCAGATCTCCAGAGATTGTCCCTGGGGGCACCTGCAGGGATTGTGATGTGGGCGCTGATGCAGCTGGGGTAGTGGAAGGGCAGAGATGACAAGGCATCCCACGAGGTGAGGCTGCTCCCCCCGACCTGGGGCTGGGCCTTGGTGTCATTGGAGACTCTACCCTGGACCCATGCTGCCAAGAGTCCAACCTGGGATCCTAGCTGACATCTGGGCCTCTCACAGGCCTTGACTGGTGACCTTGGCCAGTCTTCTTGCTGAAAGAAGGTATTGGAGCCTGGTCCTTTTCTCCCATGGGCACACTTGTCTCCTTCCTGCTCGAATCCTCTGAGCTGGCCCACTCCTCTGTGGGCAGGAAAGGGGCCCACTAACGGACAGGACAGATTGTGGACATGAACTCGAACCCCAGTGCAAGAGCTGCTGTTGGTGTCTCCTTGAAGCAGCCTCTTGTCCTATGCTGTCCTCAGCATTGCGTGTGGACGGCATCCCCGAGAGAGCTCCAGACTGGAGGCTGGGCTGTGCTCTGACCTGGCGGTAGCTCGGGGTGCCCACTCTGCGTTTGGAGGCATCTAGGGAGCAGCTGCACTCTTGCCTGTCCAGGCCGTGACTCGAAGGAGGGTTGGTGGCCCTGCAGCACTTCTGTGTCCTCTGCCCTGGCATGAGGCTCCTGCAGTCGGGCCTGGTTGGCTCTGCCTGTCAGAGGCTGGAGGGGCCTATGGGGAGAGGGAGGAAGAGGTGCACATTTGTAGGCGGAGGACTTGGCGTGGTCTGGCTGTAGGGGCCTCCTGGTTTCCTGGGGGTCTTAGAGAAGAATCTTGGCCCTGAGTGAGCGTAGACAGGCGTGAGGGATGGACCTCAGGGGCCTGTGAACGGGTTGGTGCTTGGCCCCCACACCCCACGTGTGGGCTCCTCTCGCCTCCCCAGCCTTTTTCAGAGCTGTGGGGTCTTGCCAGCCACTTCCTCACGCTGAGGCCTCTCTTTTTCACCTTGAGTCCTCTGTGATCCTCACCTCCTCCCTGCTCTGCAGAGACAAGTGGAAGTAAATGTCCGGAACAAGATCCTGTACCTGATCCAGGCCTGGGCTCATGCCTTCCGGAATGAGCCCAAGTACAAGGTGGTCCAGGACACCTACCAGATCATGAAGGTGGAGGGTGAGTCAGGGCAGAGGTGAAGGGTCCATTCCGAGGCTCAGGACTGCTGGGCAGAGAGAAACGCAGTGGGAGCAGTGACACAGGGCTGGGGAGGTGTGGCTGGTCCTCACCCAGTGAGTGGTGGCGGGAGTGGGGAGGGCCGTGTTCCAGGAGCCGGGGACCGTACGGGGAAGGAGGGCCAGCTAAGACACGCTCCTGCCTTTCCGGACCTCACAGTCCACAGGGCAGGGGCAGACGGTGACGGCAGACAGCCCTGTTTCAGAGAGTGGTGTGGCCCCTGGAGAGCTGGTTTAGGGTGAGCAGTCAGGGAAGGCCTCTCGAGGAGACAGCATGAGCAGACGGGCCAGCACCGGCCTCAGAGCACGCGCAGGGTCAGCGGCCCTGGGGCTGGTGTGTTTGGGGGAGAGTGTGCGCTCTGAGGCCTCCTGAGCTACGGGCTGGAGTTGAGTGCTGCCCTGAGCCTAGCAGCAAGTAACAGGTGGGTTTTAGTCCTGCCGAGGCAGCGAGCTGTGTGTTGGGCCCTTGTCTGCGTTCCTCCTGGCTGTTGAGGTGGCCATGGAGAGCAGGTGGGGTGAGGAGAGGGGCAGTGGGCTCAGGGCGTGTGTGGAGGTCTCTGCTGGTGCTTGGCCCTGGGCTCCTCCCCTCCGTGCACCTGCTCTGTGGCCTGGGCTCGGCCTGGAGTCTGGAGAATGGGCAGGGGTGGCTCTGGTGGGCCGCATGTCCCTGCTGAGGTAGATGGGAACCTGCCCGTGGCTGTGGGTGGGCAGGGCCGGTGTTCGGAGCCCCGTGAGCTGCCTTGGGCCCGAAACCCCAGGGCGTCACGTATGGAGGTTGTACACACTCACGTCCACTTACTTGGGGAGCAGGTCCAAAGTTTTTTGTTTTTTTTTTTTGAGACAGAGTCTCACTTTATTGCCCAGGCTAGAGTGAGTGCCGTGGCGTCAGCCTAGCTCACAGCAACCTCAAACTCCTGGGCTCAAGCAATCCTGCTGCCTCAGCCTCCCAAGTAGCTGGGACTACAGGCAGGCGCCACCATGCCCGGCTAATTTTTTCTCTATATATTAGTTGGCCAATTAATTTCTTTCTATTTATAGTAGAGATGGGGTCTCGCTCTTGCTCAGGCTGGTCTCGAACTCCTGAGCTCAAACGATCCGCCCACCTCGGCCTCCCAGAGAGCTAGGATTACAGGCTTGAGCCACCGCGCCCGGCCAGGTCCAAAGTTTTATGGGATTTGTAAGGGATTTCCTTTGCCTCAAGGAAAGCTCAGGGCCCCTGTTCTGGGGAGCACGGGAGCTCTGGCCGGAGAGCAGAGGGTGAGGCCAGGCTGCGGGGGCGTCGGGAGGTGTCGCGATGGGGTGGGGGCAGAGTCATAGGCAAGAGGGTCGTGGGCGCTGGCTCTCATCTGCTGCAGCACCCAGGGCGCAGGCGCTGGGGGGACGCCAGCCTGGGGTGAAGCTGCTCCTGACACCCCCTCGCTCGGGAGCACGGTCACTCTGCTGTCTCAGAAGGGCCTGCCGGCCCTGGGCTCTGGGTGTCCTTGTATGGGTTGGTTTGGGGAGGTGGTGCCCGGCGTCGGGAAGGGGCTCCCAGGGGTCTCGCGCAGCCCAGGGCGGGACTGAGCGGTAACGCAGCCCTTTTCTCCAGGACACGTCTTTCCGGAGTTCAAGGAAAGTGACGCCATGTTCGCCGCAGAGAGAGTGAGTGTCGTGGCGGGCTGGCTGCTGGACGCCTTGGGTCGAGCTGTTCTGAGGAAGCGGGGGGAGCCCTGGCGTCCAGCTTGTTTGGGGGCAGCGGGGAGCGGTTTCCCTCAGAGACTGGGACGTCGGGTGTTGCTTGAGCAGGAAGCGGGGCTGCAGCTGCAGGTTGAGGGGGACACATGGTTCAAGGCACCTTTGGACGGTGCCTGGGGCTGCACATAGTTGGATATTCACACGTCCGCCAGACTGGGGGAGTCTAAACGTTACACCTCAGACGAGGAAGTCCTGGGAAGGGCCCCTTCCTCAGGTCTGAAGCACTCAGGCCGCCGGGGAGGGCTGGGCGTGGCGCGGCAAGTCTCGCCCGTGCCGGGTCTGCTCTGGGTCTTGCTCCCATCCGTGGGACGGGCGGGAGGCCCTGCCAGCTCTGGGGCTTGGCGGGTGGTGGGCTGTGTGGTCCTGACTCTGCCTACCCCCAGGCCCCGGACTGGGTGGATGCCGAGGAATGCCACCGCTGCAGGGTGCAGTTTGGGGTGGTGACCCGCAAGGTGAGTGCCCTCCCTGGGGGGTTGTGGGATCTGCTCTATGGCCCGGCCCCTGCTACCCACACGCACAGCTGGGCAGACTCCAGGCCCCCTGTCACCACTGAGGCTGCTGCCCCTGCTGCCTGGCCCTGCTCGTTTCCGGTGGTTCAGGAAGTGAGTGTCCCTCACACCTGTGTGGCGATGCGGCATCGGAACACGGGATCCAGTGGTGGTGATGGTCGGGGCCCTCACCTGAAGTCGGCATGATGTCACTGCCTTGGGCGGGGCCGGCTTCACTCCAGGGACTGAGATATTCCAGACTTGGGCCAGGGCACTCGCTGGTCACTCTTGTGTGTTGCCGTGGCCCAGGGGCCTGTTTCTTTGGTGACTTGGCTCATCTGGACTCTGACCCCTTGAGCCGCTGTCCCACTCTCACTAGAGCACCTCAAGGCTGGCGGTTGGGAACGTGGGGTCCTGGGCTGGGTCTGAGCAGACTCCCTCGACCCACCTTATACTCAAAAGCTCATTTCTTCAGCAAAATATATATATATTTTTATTTTACTTTTCTTTTTAATTTACTTTCTTTTCCCCAACATGGTGGCTGTAGTTGAGACTTCCAGACATGTCCAGGTTCCCCAGGGCCTCTGTGTCCCCCCAGGGGTCTCTTCCTTCCCTCACCCCCACCCCCGCCGAGAGTCCTGGCTTCAGCCTTGTCCGGGGCACTTCTGGGCTGGGCTGGGCAGGCACGGCAGGGCCACCCCCGGCGCCTGTGACAGGGCCTGCCCCTGCCTCATTGCAGCACCACTGCCGGGCGTGTGGGCAGATCTTCTGCGGAAAGTGCTCCTCCAAGTACTCCACCATCCCCAAGTTCGGCATCGAGAAGGAGGTGCGCGTGTGCGAGCCCTGCTACGAGCAGCTGAACAAGTGAGTCCTCTGCCAGCATCCGGGCATGCAGGAGGGCGGCGTGCTCTCCGCAAGGCCACATTCCCGAAGGCCCCTGCACCTCGGCCAGAGAGGCTGAGGGGAGCCCAAGGCAGCTGCGCCGCCTCGCCCAGTGCCCCAAACTGCGGGGTGGTGGGCGGGTAAGAGTGGGGTGGCGCCACTCCAGGGGGCCTCTGAGACTGCTCTTGGCAAGCCAGTTGCTCGGGCTTGTTTTTTGGGTTGGTTTGCATTTTAATTTTGGGGGAACAAACTTACAGAAAAGTTGTAAGAGTGGTATAAACAACCACGTGCGCAGGCCTTCAGCCAGGCCTCAGTGGTTGGTGTTTGGGCACGTTTGCGTGGTTCTCTGCCCATGTCCGTGTGCGTGTCCCTGTGTGCTTTGGGGTCCACTCTCCATTCTGCATGGTCCTAGCGGTGTCTCCTGTGGGGCTGTCCTTGGTCTGGGTGCACGTGCATTGGGCTGCCACCCTGCCTTAGCCTGCCACACCTGGAACGTGCTTTCACTTTTTCTTTTGGTTTTTGCTTTTTGTTTTTTAGTTTTTTATTAAGCAAAAGCATAAAGGCAACGGAATGTGCCTACAGTCTGTCTTTTGTGACTTGGACACGTCTGAAGAGTCCAGGCCACGGTGGCGTGTCCCCTGAGGTTTTCTCACACTTAGGTTCAGGTTCTCCGTCCTTGTGGGAGGCCCAGGTGTGAGGCGCTGTGTCTTTTGGGTATAGCCGGCCCACCTGGAGTCTGGCTGTGCTGGTGACATGGTGACAGGTTGCTCCCTGGGAAATTCCTTTCCGTTTTTATACTTAAGAGGAATTTGCTTGTTTATTTTTGAGGCGGGGTTTCATTCTGTCAGGCTGGAGTGCAGTGGTGTCATGCCAGCTCACTGTAACCTTGAATTCCTGGGCTCAAGCAATCATTCTGCCTCAGCCTTCCCAGCAGTTGGGGCTACAGGCGGGCACTACCACACCTGGCTCATTTATAAATTTATTGTAGAGATGGTATCTCGCTATGTTGCCCAGGCCGGTCTCGAACTCCTGGTCTCAAGCGATCCTCCCACCTCGGCCTCCTGAAGGGCTGGGATCACAGGCGTGAGCCACGGCACCTGGCCAGTGAGAACTTGTATTGAGCCACAGAAGTGCCTCATCCCCCTGGGGCGTGCCCCACACGTTTCTCGTCCAA